>VXBX01009030.1:663978-718755 GCA_013400415.1 Scytalopus superciliaris
CGCGCGTGTGCCGGTGCGGGTGCAAGGGATGGGGAGCGTGTCCCCGTGTCTCTGTGTGTCTGTCTGTCTGTCTCTGCGCATCCCCGCGTCTGTCCGTGCCCGTCCCGCAGCCTCCCCGGGCCCGGGGCGAGCAGGCGGACAGGGGCACAGTCCGAGTCTCCCACAGAGCCCCCTCCCCGGGAGGAATTCAGCTCCGCTCCCGGTGTGTTTGCACTCACCATCTGCTCAGGGGGTTGTGTGTATTTTTTCCCTTTCCCCGGAGGGTGGCGGAGCCCTCTGATTTCACTTCCTCGTCCTCTTTTTTCTTTTCTTTTTTTTTTTTTTTTTTTTTTTCTTTACAGTGTTTTTTTTTTTCCAGAGACGTGTTTTGTAATTATTTCCCAGTTGCTCCATCGCCATCCCGGCGCGTTGCCCGTCCTAGGGAGGGAACGAGGAAACAGCTCCACACCGAAGGGAAGTCTCGGCTGCACCGCTGTAGGAGCAGGAGCGATTTCCTTGGCATATCTGGTGAGGGCAGAGGTCAATTACGTGGCGTTTAGATGTAATGAATTAAGTTCCTTATTTCATTTAGAAGGAGAAGGTAAAAGAGGAAAAAACCACGTTCTCTGTGGCTAATACTTCAGGACTATGACTAAGTTTTCATGCCCTATTTTTTTCTTGCCAGTGTATACAGGAATCCTCCTGTATCACATACCAAAGTGAACTACACCTTGACTGGCTAAGAACATTTAAGTAAAATGAGTGACAATTCAGAAGTGACAGGCTGCAGGTAATGTGCCCTATCCCCTCATATACCAAAACATAATATGCATAACTCCTCGCATTGAAGAAACACTGACTTTTCAGACTTCAGTCTCAACTGAAATAAAGTGTATTCATTCTGTAACATCATTGCTCATCCTGAAACTGAAGAACCCAAAGAAATTTCAACTATTAGGCTTATACAGAGAAATGCAGATCAGAATGAAGTCAATGAGAGTTTTGAAGAATTTTGAGTAAAACAGATTTCCACAAAATACAGCTCCAACTTAAGAGCAGCAATGAGGTTCTGCTGGAATTCTGAATAAGAACTGTGGGAGAGTGCAGAAGTCAGTGTCATACTTGGTATGAAAGGATCGAGAAACAATGCTTATAAGTATGTCTTTACAAAAGCTAAACTTTCAAAAAAGTGACTTCACTACACATATTTAAATATAACTGTCAATCTATTCAACATTTTCATGAAAATGTTCTATGAAATACCATAAGCAAACCTAAAGGTGTTTCTGTTTCTTCTTCAGCCAGATAATAGACCTAAACCAGATAAAGTCTTTTACAGTCACAGAGGAAAGTTTGGCATATGCAGCACACAGCAGTATTGCAAAAAAATACTACATGGAGAAAAATAGAGTTTTGGTAACATGTCATTCGCATTTAAAAGGCAAAAGATCTCATATGATACCGCCTCAAGAGTAGATGTTCATTATGGAAAGTACCTACCTTCACAATTTGGGAATTTAAAATGAGAGTATGCAGTAACCAGATCATTTTACTAAGAGCTAGTTCATAACCCTGCAAAGTATTTGAGCATTTACTCATCTCCATGGGCATGAGTCGTCTCAATGAAGATGAAGGTATTTGCCGTAAGTAAAATTATGGGCCTGCTTAGCCACTTTAGGCTGAGACAGTCTTGAATTTAGAAGCAGGGGAATCCATGTTTTGCTGAATCAGGCATCTCCTAGAGTCTTGCATGATTTTTGAACTTCATCTCCCACCCTCCTTCACCCTTGTATTCAGCAGAAGGTTCACAGAGCCTCCTAATGGTTAACTGTGGCTCTCCAGTTTCTATAAGCCCTCCTGCATGCCTTTGCCCTGAAAGGTGAGTCCCTCTGATTAAGCAGAACTTCCATACACACTCACAAGTGATGCATCCAGTGAAGCTGTCAAGGCTTTGATCAGCCGAGTGAGCACAGGCAGACAAACGACAGAGCCAGCAGCTAGAGATTGTATGGAACAGTGCCAACATTAAACTGCATTCCAGTGATTCGTGGGGGGGGAAGCCCCAAACACTATCATAAGTGTAAGCATCAAGCAATACCTGTTTTTAATTGGTTTCCTAGCGAGGACCCAGCAGATAGATAGCTATGGGAGGTACTGAAAGAGAAACAGTCATGTTCACCACACCCTGGATCTGCTCAAGCACTTGTAAGCTGATTGTCTTTCCACACACACATTCCCCCCAACGCACAGTTTCCTACTGGTGTTGCTCTGGTGACTTCAGTGGAAAGCCTCTGTATGGCAGAGTGTTTCACCAAAGTATTCATTAGGTTTTGTTAGCACAACAAGGCCTTAAAAGGAAATACCAGATACAGAGATATGCAGATTCATCAGAACCTTCTCATTGACTGATATGACACTGATATAAGTGTATCACTACAAATGATATGTCTAATTCTCTTGCATTGTCTGTCTGCTCTTTGCATTCTCTCTCAGTTTGCATTCATTCCCTGTTGCCTGACCAATGATTTCACATAATCCCCATGCTTGATGCTGCCTTCTGCCAAAAAAAAAAAAAGTAAGAGGGATGTTTTTCACACTTTTATCCCTTGGGATTTTTGTCCCCACATGTATGGATCCATCACAGGCAGGCAGAGGGGAAGCTGACACACATGACATCAAATGGGATTCAATAGCCATGTCCATCAGGGTTGAGCATGTATCCTTGTGTAACCTTCAAGGCCTCAGCTCTTCACCAAACAGGCATCTCTGTATTCTTTAGACAAGTCTTCAGGCACAGAGAAATGCTAGTCTGCCTTACACAATAGATTGTACAACACAGTGGTTGTCTGCATGAGTGACCCTAACTGCATGGAGTTTGGGGCTGGCCAGAGCTATAAACTGTCCCTTTGGGGTAAACCAGATGAATCTCTGTTTTGTAAAGCATTTTACAAGCCTCAAAGGAACCAGTTCTAGAGAACAGCTAAGTATGCCAAGCAGTGACTCATGACCACAGTTTAGGAGAAGAACCTCGCCTTAGCACTGGGGTACTCTTGGGTATCTTGGGAGGTCCAGAGGATGTATGAACTTCACTGAAGTTTTTCTCTAAAAATATTATTCGAGCCAGGTGGGCATTAAGGGTGTTTCTATACCATAGCAACCACAAAAAGCACTCTGGTCAGGTCCTGGTTTATCTTACCATCAAAGGAGAGTGCAAAGGAAGCCGCCTGTACCAAATTGCTTCCACTCTCCCTTCAACAGACATCTGTTTAGTGAAGCACTGTCACACTAATCAATATGTATTGGTTTTGTATTGCATACAATCATATCCACTTACACCTTTGGAGCAAGGATTAATCAAGTGACCTTCCACTTGCTGTATAATGCCATGTATGCACAATATACTGAATAAATACTGAAACTGGTCAGTTTGTTAAAAGGGATGGATTTTATCATGCTAACACTGAAATCTCAGAGGATGTTGAAGCCCACTTTAGTCAATCATGAAAGAATAATAATCTGAAGCGGTTTTTAAATTAATGTTCAAGCATTTTGTTCCCTGCTTTTAAACAGGCTGTAAATTGATTTATACTCTGTCTCTTGGATTCCTCAGCACCAATGACAAAAATGACACCACTTTTTAGGACTATAACCACCTTCACTACTGGGGCTAGAAAAGACAATTACTACTAGAAATACAGAATTTCTACTCATTCATAAAGATAAATGCTCCTTACACTTCAAAATTTAGTTTATTAATTTGAACAAAGAAAGGTTATTTGAGTCTCCCTGTAGTGACATAGCTGTCATAAATTTACCTTTGATGAAAAATCTCCAGTTTGGCATTAAAAAAATCACTATACCCTGGCTTTCCTCCTTGTTTAGTCTATTAAAACAGCTCTGTTCATCTATTTTGGCTTTGCTGTTTCCTTCCAAACAGTTAATGCAGATATTGTCATTGTTCATTGCTGGAAATTGTGATGCCAATGAATGTATAACTACCACAGAAGGACAGTAAAAAGATTTCTCTTTAAGAAACCAGCTTTGTGAATACATTCTTCTAGTTAGTTGGAGTTTAAACACGTCAATATGCAAGTTTCTTGCTTTAGTGCAATCAAAGAGTAAAAAAAATCTCATTAGCTCTAATATTAATTTAAATTATATTAGCAGTAAAGCTTGTTTACATTTCCATAGAGAAACATGCCATAACTGGAGAATGCAGTTTTATACAAGTGTTTATTTATTTCAGTATTTCACTGAAACTGTCCTGGTGAAGAAAATAACACTCCTAACTTAGAAGGTATTCCTCCAGTAAAATCTGTACACACTGGCTGAGGGTCCCATCCTGCAGTAGGTGAGCAAACTCCTGGTTCTCCATTGTAATCCCCAAAGCTCCACATGGATACAATAAACCTGAAGAACTCTGAAGGACTTGAGCATTGTATTTTCACAAACAGCATCTAATGAAAGCCTCCAGTGGCTGCCTTGTCAGTTTGCATGCCTTTTTATTTGAACCACAGAAGTCTGCATGAATGCAGTTTTACTTTTCATTCTGAGCTCTTTCACTTGGAGGATCCCCTGACAAAATATTTTGGTTCTCCAGGCTACAAGGGTTTATTTGTAAATAGTCCACTCAGCTTTGTAATCTTTCTTAAATTGCGGAAATATTCTGGTTTGTCTAGGAATTTTTTTAAAGATTATTTTCACAACATTTACATGTTTGGCAAAATTTAAGTTGGCAAGTATTCTTTTCAGCTTTGTTATTTATCTGTTGTATCAAATAGGAAAACGAAGGAAATTGGCTGAAAGGGAAAACTGTATTTCAATTTGAAACAGACTGAGGGCTAGTATGAAAAATGTAGTCTGAGGGTGGCATTCTGTGCCAGCAAATAGAGGATTAAAAAAGAAAAATGTGTGCTGCATTTTGTGGTATCTGTGACTCCAATGCATCATCACAGCAGGAGCTTTCTTCAGTACCACTGAACCTGGGGGAGCTGAGCAAATTCTGCATTTAAGTCTCATTAATTCAGTTTGCCTTGGGCCTAAATAGCACCTCAAGTTGCTCAGTTAACATGGAATTATGAAAGTTTTCCTCCTGTGTTTAGTGAACTGCAACTTCTGTTTGCAGACAAAAGCTCACAGATGAGACAAAAAGCTGAGGTAGACAACATCTGAGACTAAGCAGAGGAATGTAGAATATCCAAGTGGAAACGTTAATACACCAAAATGTATAAGGGGCACCCATATTACGCAGTATAACACCTAAAAGTCTAGTTGCTGAAAAGGCTTCCAGCACAGATGGACTGCAGGGCCCTTAGTCT
This sequence comes from Scytalopus superciliaris, assembly GCA_013400415.1. NCBI lineage: Eukaryota > Metazoa > Chordata > Aves > Passeriformes > Rhinocryptidae > Scytalopus > Scytalopus superciliaris. The sequence continues at coordinate 669,276 of VXBX01009030.1, forward strand.
ATTGTTGAAAGGGTTACAGATAGTCCATACCCAGGTTTTGCTTGGTACTGTTCACTCAGGTGGAAAGCCAGCTTTCCAATGCTGCTGTACTTTTCACTTCTGCCCTGAAATGCCCATATTCTTCATGTGCCCATTAACTGATATTGACTTTACAGAAGAGAAAGCATTTGTTTTCTCCGCTTCTTTAGCTTAGTAAATTTAAAAAATAAAAAAATATATCTGCTAGTAAGAACATCTAGATAACCTTCAAATATTGGTTAAATAATAAGAATTAATATCAAAATCAGAAGAATACATAATGCATTTTATATTAATCAACTGACTTGTGTGATCTATAACCAGTATCTTGGCTACACCCAGAAAAATGCATAAGCTTATTCAGTTATTGATGTTTTTCCACACAGCCTTTCAGTTTGGTTCTCATGAGGAGGAATCTTCCTGGAAAAACATACTGGAAATAAACACACCATAACTTCAAGTTCCCTCATGCCTTATCTCTTTATATCCACAATGCAGTGGTCACATTGGCAAGAATTTGGACAGCTCTATTTGGATGGTCACGAGTGCTTTTTCAGGAAGGGAAAGGATTTAGTCTCTGTATGAAACAACAGCTCCATGTTTCCCCAGGCACAGGGAAAAAAAAAAAAAAAAGTGAGTTTTTACACCCTTAGCAGTCACACAAACCAGCCTGCAGCAGACCTCAGACGCCCATACAACAGCAAAGACATACCCAAGTCAAAACCAAAATGTTTTAGACTTAACTAAAACTTTCAATTTTTGAATCTAAGAGGCAGATTGCTTAGGGGCTATTACAACATGGTGTGCCTGGATGCTCAGTGTACACACTCCTGTGCCCCGTCAGAGGCTGCAGATGGAGAACGGACATGGGGAACCAGGACATGCAAGAACCGCGAGTCTCGCATTGACAGTCCCTTGCTGAGCTGGGGTTAGAAAAGGAGCTCTCAACCTGACCTCATTACCTTTTCCACAGCACCACCCTTACTTGGTATTTGCTGCCACGTGCAATGCAGTCACAGGCAGATCTGTGTAAATTTGAGGTATCTTTTCAGAGTAGCATTTGCATGGAAATTTCCAAACTGGCACCACAGAAGTGGGTGCCTTGCATTCATTTCAGGTTGCTATTGTGGCAAGGACAGCTTTGCTTCATCAGCCACTGTGCTGGCTTGTATGATCATGGGGCTCAGGGAGAGAAGGCATCGAGCCACCAGCTCTCACAGTCTGAGACGCAAAGACATGCTAAGATGCATCCATTTTCACATTTGTGTCTATTATGCCTACCTTCATACTTAGTATTTATGGAAGCAAGGGCATTTTCGTCATTCAGACATCTCATTTTAAAAACAGTTTCCAAAAATACTCAAGTCTCTATTAAAGATAAAAAAATGCTGAAACCCATATTGTGATTTTGATTTAAGTGCAAGGTCTGTTGCTAGGATTGGAAATCCAGCCTGCTTAATGGATTTATTGGGTTTTGTCTTACATCCTAAAGGATATTTATTACTCCATTGCACACTCTATTATGACACAGTGTTATTGTTATGAACATCACAAACACCCATGATGTATAGCTCTACCATAGTCAGTATGAGAAAAAAATCAGCACACTTCCCCAAATATAGAAATGCTGAGTGTTGCCTCATGCACTGAATATTTGAACAGCCTCATATTTTGGCTCAGGTCCCTAAAACACATATCCCTTCCTAGGGAACATGCATCTGGAAAAGACGATCTATAGTAACAGGACAAGTCTGGTGTTCAGCAAAAGGCACCAGTTCCTGAGTGCACTTCTCCTGTGGAAGTTTCTATCCCTGTTGGTGATCAGTTTAAATTCCCTGAAGGACAACACCAGAAAGGTCTGTTCAAGTATGCTATTTACGGTCACATAAATGTGATAACTGGCATTAAACAGCCAAACTTTCAGTAGTGTGGATTTCAAAAGCATTAGAAAATACAGAAACCTAGAGGATGGGGGTAGAAAGATATATCAAAAGTAAATCAGTAAGACTGTTTAAAGCACAAAACTTATTTCACTCAAAAATAGTAATAATAATTCACAACACATTCTGACTTTTTTGTCTCTATTTACTCTTCTTCTGAGTATATGTATATATTTATCATAATTTTGAATTGTATGCAGATAATAAGATCCTTCTGAGATACATGTAGATAGTAGTTATGAAATAAACACATTTCTTACTAGCTCTATTAAGTGTTCAATTTTTCAGATTACTTTGAGTCATCTGTGCCTAGACCATAGACATCTTAGTGCCATTAGAGTTGATTTTAAATAAAAATGGAAAATGAAAACCTGAGTGTTGTAGCAAGTAAAACGTGCTAGTGTATTAAATGTGTGTTCATTAACAGGCGCACATAGAAGTGCAGTGTGTCTTTCCCTCCCAAGGGCAACAGTAAGTTATGCCTCAACAAACAGCATGGATTAATGTCCCTAAATGCTTCTCTCTTCAATAAACATTTGTGTACCTGCCATGAAACCTGAGGAATCATATGCCCTTTGATTAATTCCAAGATACTGAATTTATCTTTGTGAAAAACAACATATTAGATAATTCTATTCATGACATGATGATTAAGAAAAAAACCTTCAAACAACAAGCAACACTAGGACACGACAAAATATATTTTTTCTGTGTTGTAGGTATAAGACATTTTTACACAAACTTGTGGTTTCTGCTCTTTGGCTGGATCATATGGATGAAGTGATACATATAGGATTCTTTCAGGCAGAAATTGCCACATAATCTGTGGTTTAGCCCAAAAGGATTCTGGTCTTGCTTGAAAATCTTGGAGAGTAAATAAGTCTGAGAGATTCTGAAGAGTATAGAGGAACTAGGGACCTAAATCCTATTAAAATAACAGAAATAGGATACTAACTCCCACAGACTTCCTCAAATATTCCTTCTGAAATGGATGCACTTTTCAAGACCACACTTTCTTTTGAATCTGTATTTCTTTTTACAAAAGTAGGACCTCTGAAAATACCAAATGATGTTCACAGATTTGATTTAGAAATTATGAGTATCACCTGCATTACAGAGGACTACAAAATTTGACCCCTTACACTGACTCAATAAAAGAGAAGGCTTGCTATGCAAACTCATGAGCAAACATACATGTATTTTGTTAATACTTAAGTGAAGAACACAAACTTGTATATACAGAACTTGATGGCAAAGGTCCTAGTAATTTTAATGGGAGCAGCCCTGATGTTGTACCAGTAGGTGAATTATGTATAACCACAGTACTAAACACATCCCTTATGTAAGGTAGTACTTACATTTCAAGTGCCAAGAATTTCACACTGCCTCTTCAAAAAAAAAAAAAAAATTTAGGCCTTAGCTAACAGGAACACAGCATGGCTTGGAGCTATATATTTTAAAGCATCTGTAGCATTAATAGCCAGAACATAAAATCCAGATGGCAGGATGATTACACTCTTAATAGCTTTTATAAAGAGTTAATTACACATATTTGGGGCCTGATCCAAATACTATTAAAAATATGTCAAGAAAAAAAAAGTCAGCAGAAAGTACCTAGAGTTACTGAACTGCCATTCCTTTAACATTGCTCACGCAGTAGTACAGGTAATGAGCCAATGATATTTCTATACTGCCTATTGCCATTAGTATATTTGAAAAAACTTTTTATTGCTCCCCACATTTCTGGCCAGCTTCAACTTCAGCCCAGAGAAGAAAAGACCTTGTTGCAGTCTACCACTTCCTTGTGAGGGGAAGAGATGTCTGTAGTGACCAGTGACAGAACTCAAGGGAATGGCCTGAATTTGCATCAGGGAAGGTTTAGTTTGAATGTTAGAAAGAGGTTCTTCACGTAGAGGGTGGTTGGGCACTGTAACAGGCTCCCCAGGGCAGTGGTCACATCACCAAGTCTGACAGAGAAGTGTTTGGATGATACTCTCAGGCAAATGTTGCGACTCTTGGGGATGGTCCCATGCAGGGCTAAGGGTTGGACTCAATGATCCTTGTGGGTCCCTTCCAACTCAGCATATTCTGTAATTCTGTAAAGTGGTAATAAAGATGAAATATTAAAATTTGTTCTACAAATGTGTTTTTGGAACTCTACATATTTTAAACCTGCAAATATATAAAGTACATTCCTGGGAGCAGAAGGAGAATTTTATCCTGTTCCAACTTTCTACACCAAGCTTTTCCCCAAAGATGTGGTCTCAGAAGAACTAAACAGAACAAATTATTTATTATTTGCAAATGAAGAAGTGTGTCTTTAAAAATTACTTAAACTTGCCTTCAAAACACATGCAGAAATTTCTGAATTATTGTTGATAGCGTAAGCTGTGTTCAAACAAAACTCGGTGTTAGGCTCAACTATCAACACCGCTCTGCTTTAGCTTTTAAATAGTGTGAAAAAAGAGGATGGGAGAAGAAAGGCAGCAGAAGTGCTAATGCAATTGTTTGATGTATGTGAGAGGCAGCGAGGAGGAGACGGGCGTTCTGCTACGCAGGCTGCTGGCAATGGGGATCATGGCGCTTTGTACTTATTGCACACGCTCTTTAGTTGGAAATAATTACAGCTGTGTGTAAAAATCACACTGTTGATTTTTATTGGTCTAATGTTGCTATTACTGACATATCCACAGAACAGTCCATTTTTCATGGATTTTTTTTCCCTACCCATCGCTGTAGCCAGTGAAGAGAGGCGTGTGTCTGCCCCTGCACCATTCCATATGGCAGCTTGCCAGTGGAGACTGACTGACTTCTCTTCAAAACATTTTCTGCCTAATTAGTGTGAAAAAACCCAGCAACCCAATTATCTAAAAGGACCATGCAGGTTCTCTTCAGGGCGAGGAAAATAACATCCTCGATGTGCTCTAGTGCAGAAATATCTATGTTGTTTCATCTGAAGAGCGATCAGATATTTAACAGTGTGTTCTTAGAATAGCCAGATTGGCTCTAGAGTCTTGAATTTCCTAACTAGCCTACTAGGAGAATGCTTGCATTAGAGTTTCAACCCTTAAAGCCTGGGTTCAATTATTTCCTCCCAGCCTGCTGCCTGCACAGCTTCAATAACCCTCAGCAAGACATTGGATAAAATGCTTTGAAGAATCAAGGACTTGAGGACTACCAAATAAGTGGTGAAATCTGAAGCAAGTATATCCTTAGCACAGTGCTAATAGCAGAAATAATGTCAGGGTTTTCAGCTTCCTTCTTGGCTCCAAAATCCTGTATCTACCAAAATCAATTGGAGAATTACCTTTGACTTCAATGTTGGGTCCACTGCAGTCTAGTTTTCACTTGGACTCGATCCAGACTCACTTATTTCAATTCCACATACATTAATCTAGCTAAGCATGTAAGTTGGACTGAGGGCTGAAGCTGTTCTTGCAAAACAGGATTTTTTTATAAAATGCCTAAAAGTATGTTTTACATTTTGTATAAACTAGTCCGTTGAATTATTATTGAAGTGCATAATTTTAATGCATACTGAGATGTTTTACTTTACAAGCCAGAGGGGAAAAAGAAAATCCAAAACCAAAAGTTCTTTGCAATAGAAAGTCCCTTACATCAATAGAATTTTATCTGTGTGCATGTAGAAGTTTAGAGTTTTACATTAAAACATCTGGATCTTACTTACCATATTGTGGGAATATGCTGTGACCTACTACAGCATAAATTTCTAGAAACTCTGATTCTAGTATTTACCCAGCATTTAAAAGAAAGATGATGTTCAACACTGCTTGTAAAACACATTTGTGCCTGTTACTGCAGTATTTATAGAAGGAAGCCTTCTGACACCACAGAGTAAGATTTCTTGAAGAGAAAATAAGAGGCAGAAGGCATCCAAGGCTTTATGGTGGTAACGACAAGAGCCAGATTTGCAGAGAAAAAGGAGGGCACCTTTCAGCTTTTTTCAGGGACTGCTGCTATCCCTCACTACTGCATTAGCTGCTACTGTGGTCTGCTTGCAAATATGGTTTTAACATTAGTATCTGGATAACTGGATGTATAAGGATGCTCCCCAAAGAGCTAGAAAACTGTCTGAAGGCATGGCAAATACCAAAACATTTACTAGTGCTGTGGAGTCTAAAAGCCACATTCAGATCCCCCCCCTCAACCCAGCTGTCTGACATTCAGATAAGCACAGTAACCTGAAAGCTATTTTCTATTCTTCCCTGTGTACACTTCATAAATAACTCCACATTTATTAGCCCAGTTTTCTACATCTGCAGGCAATTGCAGTAACCTATGGAGCCAGCATCCAAATGACTCTTTCTCAAGGTACATTCAGATAAACACTTCCAGACATAAAGAAAAATAAAGGACATCTCAGCCCTCCAGGGTATCTATTAACCTGTTAGTCAAGATAGCCCCTTAAGGAGTAGATCATAGGGATTCATGTTTTTGTGAAACAGGCAGGACAGGAATGTGAACTTGGGCCTCTCACACATTGCTGCTTTAGTCGCAAGCCATTGAAAATCAGGCAATGTTGTGCTATGTCCCTCCACCCCATCTCCACTAGGCAGGACTCATTTAGGTCAGAAGGGATCTCAGAAAGTTACCTGGTACAAATCCTGCTCAATGCCACATTTTGGAATAAACTCCCAGAAAAGGGTCACAAGTTTGGATCCCAAAGGGAGAGATGGATAGCACAGACAAACTGCAGCTCTTCCTTTTAATGTTCACTTCCTAGCTGTTACAAGCAGTATGGGCTTTTCTGGTTTCGGCAGATCCCTTCATCTGATATTTTTAACCTTGTCTCAGAAGAGCCTGGATGTTCAGTTGAGGTCTAAATGCTAAATACACACTGAGTGTTGAAACCCCAAGAAGGTGGTCATAACTTGCCAGGCATCCCAGCTCCTCTGCAAGCCCCACAGCATTTGGGAGCACCTCTATCATGACAGGGCTTTGTCTACAGCCCCTCTAAGATGTCAAATCAGCCCCTGTGTCCAAGGGGCATTGCCAGATAAAAATCATGAGGCAAAGGAGAGACTAGAGTCAGTGGCTCTAGCATCAGAACTCTAACATTACCTTTATCTCCAGTAAGCTACTGCAAATAGTACAGACATCCTACTCAGTTTTTCATGGGGGACTTTATGAAGCACACTGCTTACTGATTATCCATGTCAGCTCTTAAAAAAAAAAAAAACTCACAAATTTAAATGCATCATTACAACAGAAAGTATAGACATAAAACACTTCTGCAAACAGACACACAAAATCCCATTAGTGTGTGAATTATTACTTAAATAAAGAAAATGCAGGAAAGAATATCAGTAAAGTTGATTATGGTAGAAAAAATACAGGTACAATAGAAGAAAGTATGACTCAGTGCCAGTCACCCTAACACATGACAGAGCTTGTGATGTGATAGAAAACCCTGGGGGATAGGCTGTGAACTAACCAGCCTCTTCACAAGCTGGCAAAAATTCTGAGTAAAGTAAGAAAAAAATGAACAAATAAGATTATTTGAACAGTAGAGTGGTAGGTACACAATTAATTACAGTGGGTTAGGCAGTTTCTAACTTTGACATAAACTTTTTTTTCCTAGTCACAGAACCCAAGCAATATCAAAATGCTCAGTGACTAAGAAGTAGTGATTCGCTGCTCAGTTATAACTACAACTAGATATGGCTGAAACTCTAAGCTGAATCAAACCATGTTTTATGGCGTAACATTAGTTGAGTCAGTTGATCATCTTGTTTCACAACTATTTCACATGGATGTCTGAAAATCTGAGATTACTTAATGCATAAAACATCCAAAATAGTAAACACTCAAGAGGATTTGATGTGTTTTATCATTACAAACTAATTGATAGAGAAAGCTGGTCTGGTAGCTAAAAGACTGTTTTGTCAAAAGGGATGGTGAGGGGTGTTGACATCTTGGTGAAGGTAAGGTGAATGTGATGGTCAGAGAGTCCAGTCCATCTGTGCTCTGCTGACATACAGCCACAGGAATCTGCATCAAGTCTTGTGCCAGAAATAAATATGCTTTGATCTCTTCAGTGTACAGACCGTGTGAACCAAGGCAAAACCAGATATTCAAGTTTCTCCACCTTCTGGGAAACTGATCATCTCTTTAACCAGAGTGCCTCCCATCCCTGTGGCAGTGGCCAGGCCCAAGTGCACAGCCAGGCACTTGGGTGGAGAGGAGAGAAAGGTCCCGGTCAGTCCATGGGGCTGGAGGTTTGCTTTGCCCTGAGGTGCTCTCAGTGCTTGCCACCTCCTCCAAGCACCCACTTGATACAGAGTGTCTGAGCACAGTTCCTCACTGTCCTGGCTTCTTCCTTCATCCTGGGGTGCAGGTTGCAGCCAGCACACCTGGGGCAAACCCTCAAAACCAAATGTCATGTTGGGCCTTCACAGTATTTGCATCTGAGCAAAAGGCAAAAATCCTGCATCCATGGGTAAGAGCTGTTAAGCAATGCTCTCAAACTAGTCTGCCAGCAAGTTACTAGCACCCAAATAATTTTACATCAACAGGGAGAACATGTGCATATGTAACACAAAGCTCAGCATTTCTATTCACACGATGACAGCAGTGTGTTGGTGAACATTTTACAGCATTTTTCAGTTGTGCCCTGGCCCCTCTGTGGCCAAGGGATAAAGGCAATGAGGAACCTCTGTGCCCTAGAGCTAGATGGCTGAGGAACCCCTCTGCCCCATGCAGCAGGCTCTCCCAGGATCAGACAAGTGAGAAGCGAGACAAGGAGGACTTTCAGAAAGCCCTGGGAATGGGCCAGAGAAAGAGTTCTTGCTCTGGTAGGCTTTTTGTACCAAACCTTAAGGAGAGGGCTTTAAGAAACAGCTCAAGCTTGTCTTTCAAATGAGGTAAAACTTACATGACCTTTCATATCACCTCCTCATTCCTCCTTAAATTATATACGGCACACACTTGATTCCCATTTATGAAAAAAAGTCCTTTCTGAATATGTCTTTTTTAGGAGAAAAAAAAAATCTAGAAAATACTATGTCGGCATACTGAAGTAATACAAACGCAGGTTTATAAGTAGGAGCAAGTAATAGCATTGCAGATCTGAGATATTCCCTTATTTCTGCTAACCACAATACAGAGTAAAGTGAAATTATGTCCGATGATACAAACCAAAAATATCCCAGGGAAAGAAAGCATACGGTTGCACCTTCCTGCTGTTTTGTCATAAAAAAAACAGGATATCATTCCACTGGGAAAAGTAATTCTTAACAATAAAGAGGTGGTTTCTTTGACATTTGCTAAGATATTGCTGAAAAATATCTTTATCGTGGATCACTTCACTTCACCGAGCAGGATAACTGACTGGAAGCTAAGCTCTAAAATGTGATGCCTTCCATTGTGTCTAATATGAAAATGCAATATCTACAGTCCCCATAGCTTAAAGGAAGACATACCCCCTGCCAGCCAATATACATAAACAGGCACTCTGCTCTCTGCCTCAAGTTCACACTGCAACATAACAAATGGCTGTCCACCGACACTGAAATTTTATTCAGGGGAAAAAAAAAAAAGAAAGAAAGACAGTGCTAAGATCAAGACTGACATGTCTGCAACATCAGCATAATTTAGACTGGTTCAGAAAAATAACCTTGAAAGTCCAGTTATAGTGAAAGCCCAGTGGTAGTTTCATATCCATAAAGATATGGAGCACTCGTGGTTAAAATAATCTTTGGCATATGGTAAATGTCTCAAGGCTAAATAGGCCTTAGGGGCAGAGGGAGAAGAAAGTTCAGTCAGATTCCCTGACCTGACTCTCATTTTCCAGCACAGCACATAATGCATTCCCAAACACAAGACACAGTTGAATTTTCTTAATTTCATGAGGAAAAAAAAAAAAAATCGTTACACATTAGACTATGAAGAACATGGTTTGGTAGTTTGTCAACGCTTATCTGATAACATATGACAATTCACAGTGATTGTCTACAGAGCTAGACACTTGCAGTGTCATCAAAATTAGTCGGGAGGTTTTATTTGATATGCAAATTAAGAGGCATGAGGAAATTAAGAAAAAAGATACTGCAAATTTTTTTTTTTTTTTTTTTTTTGAAGAATACTCTGGCAGATGCAAGAAGAACCTCAGAATGGCTTTTCATCTTTTCCTTTCTTTAAATCAACAGCATGATTGCATTATAGATGGGTTTCCTCAGTCTGTACAAGAATAACTTAAATAACTGAGATTATTCTTGGTGCCTCCAATACTGTACTAGTTAGGCTGAGTCAGCTGGTGCTTTGGAGCAAGAGATGACATGCTTTCCCTCAGTTTTCCTGACGTTTGAGGTTCTCAGAACCAAGTCTGCCTTTGGCTTTTGCTGCAGGTCACAGGAGGTGATGGTGTCTTCAGAGTCTGCACGATTTCTACTTATAACAACTCCCCATCAGCCCAGCCCACTGAAGCATCCTTTGTGCCTGCCTGGAAGAAGCAGGCATAACTGCAGGAAAGGTACAGTCCTGGTATCCCTTCCCACTCCTAGTCAAAGTAGGAGCTGCTTTGTATTCTGACTTGCAAATACAGAAGTTGCGCTAAATATATTTCCTTTTGTTTCCATATTCTCTTTCAATTTGCTGCTGCTTTATAGTGTTGGCCCCGAACTTTCAACAGCTGCCTCCCTAATGAAGTCCAAGTAGCAGCCATATTTCCTTTAGCACTTAAAGTCACTCCTATCCATGTGAACTTTATTGCTCAGCTAACCTTAAATAATTTAAAGTAGCTGCTGTTTTTATCTACTGCTTTGTCCACACATTAAAAAGAAAATCTTGCAGATACCAGCTCATGATGAGTGGAGTCGGACCACATGTCTCAATGGTTTGCATTTTAATCTTCATGTCTGTTAATAGTCAAATGTTGCACACACTGCTGTAGATCAGTTTTAAAAAAGTAATTAAAAAGTGTTTCCATAATTCTTTTCAAGTAACTTACTTTGCTGAAAGCTCAAGTTTGTTTTTTTTTTCCCAGAAAACTATCTATCCATATATATTTATTGTGAATATCTGTAGCTAATGCAAAGGTAGGAATAATTAAAATTAATTGCAGGACTTAATTACAGTTGAATAGAATAAACATCAATGGTAATATGTGCATTAAAATACATTGTCAATAGCTGTGTGCACTTAGCACTCATAAACAGCACCAAATATTTCTTGGAGCTCATCTGGGCTTCCCACCTAAGCAAATCACAGTATGTGTGAATAGATGGTAAACTATTTTAACAGTGCAGCGTTTAATGCCACTAGATAATTGCACAGCACAGAGGGCTATACAGACAGTGTTCACATAATGACTGAGGGGGAAAATGGTCATAACAATCAGTAGTGTTTCAGAGCCATATCAGATTAATTCAGAAGGGAGACAAATTGTTATGCCTTATTTATGATTTAGATATAAAATTCACAAAACAAATGACTGCTTATCCTTGGAATTCATTCTACTCAATACTCTGCTTTTCATAAAACCCATGGCTTGTCTTAATTCATGAACTATGTATTGTAAATGAGATGACACTTGACAGGGCATTTTTGTATTTCATCTTTTTAGCAAAGCAGAGCATCAATTGCCAAAGATCACCAAGTCAATACAGAACGTAAATAATCGAGAGCAACTGTATCCACAGAAAATGCAGTCAACCATTTCTATTGTTATTTCAAGCACGTGAGGAGACAGACCTGTATTTCACTTAACCCGTTTACACTCCATTTTATGTTTTGGAAACTGAGCTGATGGGTACAGATGGCTGCAGGGCGATTTGTGCTTACAAGCACAAACAAGGGTCTGCATGTGGATCTTGCACCCCTCTGTTTAAAGTTGGGCAAAGATACTGCTTCATCTTGGCAAAGATTTTTTGTACTTAATTAAATGAGAAATATATGTTTAAATATAGTACTGTGACAGGCAATTCTGTATTGATTGGATTAAAGTAGCAGTAACAAGTAAAATTCCTGTGGTTTTATTCTTCTTGATCTGCTACTTGGGTAGGAAATAGGATGAAAAAAAGTCAGCCAAGGAGGTTTAGATCATTCTATTACTAACTCAGGTAGTCTCACATGCTAATGGGTTGGGAGTATCTCACCATACAGACTGAAGAAGTGGAAGTAATGGTATGGCTTTGAAAGCTGGAAAATAAGAAATTGAGTCAAACTTGATTTTTTCCCCAGTACATCTTTTTCTATTCTCAACTACTGAGCAGTTTCATTTGTATCTATCAAAAGAAGCTATCAGGACACACAGGAGGTCTGAAAGTCCCTGTGCCCATTAACAAGCCCATAGTAGGGGCTGTATATGCCCACTCCACCTCTGCTAGGAGAGCACTGCAAGGCAGTTCAGCAGACTGAACAATTGTAGCATCAGATGCAGAGCCCTGGATAAAAGACTGATCCATGAGAGCAAGCTCAGGTCAGGGTAAGCCATTCTGAGCTGCCTGACTCCGGACTTATCCAAGAGCAGCCTGGGAGCATCACGTTGAGCCTAGGAGCCCTCACATTTTGAACAGAAATCTCTTCCTCAGCAATGCCATTCCTTCCTGGAGTTCCCAGAGCAAGCTGGCTCCCAGCACTCTCCAAGGAGGTTAAAATAAATTTAAACTTACATCTTTATCATATCAGACATCCCCAGGGCTCTCCCAGAGACCAAACTTGGAGACTGTACAACAGCGCTGCCTCAAGCATGACCCCTGGCATAGCCAGGGGCTGTCCCTTCAGATCTCCAGAAACACAGGGCCACTTAAAACAGATACAGACAGACGCTGGTAGATGGACTATCAGCATCAGGGTGCTGGCAGGCTGCAAGGGAGCCCTGTGCATGGGAGGAGGTTGGACACAGAAGACACAAGTCTACAGCATTTCTTGCTCCTTCCTGTAATCACTGTACCCATGCATTGCTCACATGTGTTATCAGAATTACATGTGCTTGCAGAATCATTAGCAATAATAACTTTGCCCCTCAGTATCAGCAGTCCAAAGATGGTTATGGGAAAAGGACAAGGGCCTGTTACCAGCCTTGTCATCTTTCCATGAGCAGCACAGGCTGTAACTACAGTCCACTTTAGTAGGAGTTACTGTACACTAACACATCAGAACAGAAACCAAGCCCTTCCAAGCAGAGTCCTGGTTTATTTTCTTCTGTATTCAAACAGGTTTTGTATAGCCTACATTCTAAAACTAATTTTTAAGCTACTTATTATCATACTTTCTTTTCAGAGCATTGGAGATCTTCTGCAATTAATAGTAACAGCAAAGCACATAAGTTTTTATTTGCTTTATCGAAATAACATTTGTGTTAGAGATTAGAGCATGGGGGATTGTTTTTGGGAGGTGCTTTGTGTCTGCAACTGAGATGCATGGAGCAGGGAAGAACTAGGTTTGTAGTAAATGCTCGAGTCCAGTGGCAAGGTGCTTCATCAATAGGAACACCGCACTTGAGATAACTCTCTGCTGCAGGGAATGGTATCAAAAAAGGAAGGTGGCTCTAGGCACTTTCTACATCCCTTCTGCCAAAGTACACTCAGCTGCTTCCTGCTCCATGTTATCATATGGGAGTTGGAATATTTGTGCAGCTCTCAGTGAATATGTATTACATGGCTTGGATTTATTTCACCCTTAGCTGATACACTCAGAAATTAGTCTGCCAGTCAATAGAGAACCACATCAGCGCTAACCATAGATGCTATCAGCTAAGCATGTGGTAGACCAAAAATTTGCTTAACACAGTCCTTTCAGTAGCAAACACTATTGAAAAGAAGCACAAAAATAATCACCCTGAACTTGACTGCACTGCTGGATAGAAATGCGCAAGGCAACACTTTGTCTACACAAAGAAACCGCTAAATCATTTTCACATCCTGTAGCTCAAGATCTGCTCCCCAAGTCACAGCACTGATGTAGACCAAAGGACATGGGGAATTCCAATACTGAATCTCCTCTGCCTGTTCTCAGAGAGGTCAGTGGCACATGAAACAGTGTAGTGACGACATGACGTATGGCATTGTTGACATGACACAAAGGAGATTTTGCATCTTGTTCCACTGGGACAAACACCAAATATCTTTAAAATGCCCATCACCCCATCTTAACTGTCAGATACTCACTGATGAATAGGATTGCATAGCAATAATAAAAATGTATTTGCCAGATAAGAGCCAGAGATAGTAAAATATTTCAAATACACAGTTAAATCATCCTTTCTGAACTGCAAAACATAATTCTGAGTTTGTTATGATGCCTCTAGTTCCCAAGCCAAGAAAAGCTCCTGTATTAGCCAAAATCTTCTCACATAAATTTTTCTTAAGTATCATTGAATCTTGAGTTCAGATAATCTGTTCTTATAAGCTTTTATTGACTAGAGTAGAAAACTTCACATTTCTGACAAGTACTTTCTCTAGACTAGGAAATAGCATTTAATCCTGTTCCAAGAGTGCAATCTGGTGATTCCCTTCACATACCTAAGAACAAAAATGTTATCACTGATATTTTTAAGTTCACTACCTAGAAGGAGTTATTATAAATGTCTCCTCTAGATTAGATTTTAACCCCTAATCTAGTAATGTCTACATCAAAATTAGGTTTTGCTTGAGCAGTAAAACACATAACCAGATCTAAGGATGTTAAATGAAGGAAAATCCTGTTTCTTCCTCCAGGCATTTTTATTCCAATGGCTAATTGCTCTTAAAAGTAAATAAAAAAATTTTATTAATTAGATTTCTTGATTACTCAGAATAACTTGATCCATGTGCTATTCCTTTTTTGTATTGTTATTAAACAATAGGCAGGGTTTGTGTTTTCTGCAGGAGAAGAGAGATGGAAATGAGAAAACCCCAGGAAAACACAGACCCACCACCAAATGGCCAAATTTTCCACAATGTGGCAAGCTAGAATGCTCCAGTGAGCTCACCAGTTGTACCAATTAAGTCTCGTTGATTACAAGATTTTATTTTTAATGCATAAATCTTTCTATGTTGACTTGCTGAGTGTCTGCAAAAACAAAACATGTGAGCAGAGTCTAAAGAAAGGCTCACAGCTATTCCATTACATCCCTAGTTTTGCTGCCTGCACAGAGATCATCCCAAGAATCCCTTGCATTTGCTCCAGGTCAAAGTTTTACGTTTAGATTGGGGAAAGACTCTTGTTCTAACATATAGAATATAGATGCTCACACAAGATACATTCATAGCCATAAGTCAAGTCAGTTTAGAGAGCTCTGAAAATGCAAATTAAATCTTGAGAGCTGCAATTTCACAGGTTTGAAATCTTGTACTATTGAACAGTAATTCACTCTCTCCAACTCTCCTATATAATTAAGCCATACACCACTGTAGAACCTGAAGGCTGTAAAGCAGTCCAAAACAACATTTAGCTCCCTACAGCAAGAAGCCAATGGAGGAGTGGGAAAAGGATCAGCAGCTCTGGTGCTTACTGAAATGGAGGTATCTATGATAATTAATGGTTGGATATTCTCCAGCTTAAGCAGTCTTTCACAGGCCAGTGATTAAAAAAAAAAAAAATCAAACCAAACCTAACAACAAAACCAAAAAGAACCCACTACGGTTTATTTCACGGGTTTCTATCTGCACATGCACTTACCATCAGAGACATGCTTTAGCAGGTGTTTGCTGGAATATAGACAAGAGCATCATATTTTAAAAATGGGGGTAGTATTTTAGCAGGCGCATCAGCGGTAGATGCAAAGCCACGTATTGTTCCTGATGAGCTCTGCCTTTTTCAAAGTGACCAGAAAAGGATAGATCCATTTTTGGCATCTCAGAGTGACATGACATAGCAGAAGAGTTAAGGGTTTTCTGTACCATTGATAGGTGGGTTTACATTTAAATAGACATTAGTAAAAGCTGTTACTTTCTAGCACTTCTTTTTTCCCTTTGGCTACAGAAAAGAACGTATTCCCCCATACTGCCACAACAGATCGCTATCACAGGCAGATATTTGATACTCAGTGTTATGAATTGTTTGCCACCTGAAACAAGGAGTTTGATTTTTAAAGCCAGCATCTTCAAAATTCCCAGCCACCTGCTATGAAAATCTCACATTTGCTGCTTAGCTCCTACTTAAACTCCCTCCCAGCCTCTGGAAGGGCAACCTTGCAGCAGTGGCAACGGGTGTCCCCAGCTTACATTCCCTGTGCTCTCTGAGGGGGCTGAAAGGCAAGTTTGTTAACATCAGTAACCCCTTAGATTTGTGTGGCAGCCTCTCAACTCACAGAAACACAGAAGTAATCATTCCCTGACAACTCTCTCAAGATATATTGGTTTATTTCTTTTTATTTCTGACTGTGGATCCACAGGCTTCAAATGAAGACAATAAAACAACTGGTCTTTTTATTTTAACTCTATCCTTTTCTTCCCAATGAAGTTGTCATTTCATGAAAGTCACCTTAAAACGGTGGGACCAAATAACTATACCAACCTGTGTATATTTTATTATACCAATCATCAATATGTTAGGCTGAGGAAACACTTCTGTGGAAAGTAGACTGTAGCACAAGTGGGTGACATCACATACAGAATGTTGCCCAGAACTTACAGATGGGTTAGTATTTTCTCAAGGAGCTCAGAAGGGAAAATGGAAATTACTAAGAAAAAAAAAAAAAGAATTACAGCTTGCCTGCCTATTAGGGTGTAGTGCAACCCTGCCTTTGGGCAAAAATGACAAGGGGGCTGCTAGAACATGGCAATTCTGAGATGCCCTTGACATGCACCATGACACTTCATTTGCTGACTTCTTGGACCTCACATAGCCTTAGAAAGACAAAAAATTGCACCTTTCTATAAAAGGTAACAGAAGATCTGTTTTCATGTGTTCTGTATGTTGTACTTTTGCCTTGGCAGTAAGTTTATCTTTCACAATATCTCCACAGAAATAGTCTTGGAAGAGAACCATAACTTCCTAAAAAGATATAATACATACTAGTGACCCCTTTATTACTAGAAAAGGAACCTGCTAAATAAGAATTTCCATCACTATCATACATCCACATATCTTAACAGAAAACACCCCTTTTGACCCTAGGTGTAAAATAAATATATACGCATATTTAATTCCCTGAAAATCTAGGAATATGAAGTTTCATTACTCAAAACAATCTATCTTCAAAACAAATTTTAAGAGGTGGTAGCATTGCACATCCAGAAATATAGAACAGTAAGGAGAAAGTTTTATAGAGAGCTAGCAAGTATCCTCCTGCTGCCATTTTTCTGCAAAAGTGCATCCATAGAGCAATGTACATCCTTCGTTTTCAACTGCATCACTCACTGCATACACTCTGGGGAAGGAGGACAAACCAAGCATGGAAGAGAAAAGGAAACCATCAAAACCCTGAACACTTTTGCAAAGGAAGGAGTCATGAGTTAGGTAAGGAGACCCTGGGGCAAAGACCCTTTCTTGAAAATTGCGTATATTGATACATACAAATATATGTGAGAACCTATATATATATACATTACACATAGCAAATGCACTTTGTATGGCCATACAAATGAATCAAAGAATAGCCATCTTTACATTCCTCTGTGTTACAGGGAATGCGAACAGTTAAAATCCCTATGATCCAAAATACATGAATTCCCAACTGCTTTGCCTTGTGAACATTTATGTGATCAAATGCTTTGAGTAAGGTGGCTGCATAGACACAAAGCACTTCTTTTTCCAGATCTAGCCTTTCAAATCTACTATATCTATATTAATAGTATTAACTTCACAGGAAAGGCTTCTAATTGCTTCTGCAGAAAAAGGAGCTTAGACATCTCTTAATGCACAGCTGTTCTCTAAGCTGACTTTCCAATACCTAGACTTATGTATTTCAAAAGCAGTTTACAGAGATAGGATGTTGCAAGGTAACATTCTTCACTTTATCTTTTTTTATAGTTTGCTTCTGTATTCTTGTCTTGCTCCTCCCAGATATAAATGCTTTTTAATTCCAAATTTTCTTAATTAGATACTATCATAATTACAACATTATGGATCAAGTTGAGACTGTAGGGTGACATTTCACATCTCCCCAGCATACCAATTTAACAATTAGTCAGAATAAAAGCACAAGCCTGCATGGCAACTGTGCAAACACTCCAAAGTGAAAACAATTTTATGCAGATAAACAAATGAATGCAAAAAACATCTTCAAAAAAGAGTGACTATTTGCTGTAGTCATTTTGCTGCAGTTACAAGCCAGTCCAGGCAAACTCACCATATCTTCCTTACTCCCTTTCTACTCAACTAAACAAGCTATTTTCTGTTCATCAGTCTTTAGACTTACCTCTGCGCTGCTGCTTTCACCTTTGAAAGAGCATCAGAAACATTATGAGAGCAGTGAAGAAAAGCACATGACTACTTGTAGTTGTACTTTCTGGATACTGGGAGCAGTCATAGGAGGCTTCTTCCCAGATCTCTCCTCTCTTCTCCTTGGGGCTCACTTGCAGAGAATGCAAGCATTGTGGGCAGAAGCACAGTCTGCTCTGAGTACCCATCACACAATACACAGAAAGCACTTTTCCTGCACAGGGGTTAAGAAGCAATGAAGGAAACGAAGATCTCTTTCAGCTGGCATACAGTGTTAATTAAAAACTGGTGACGTAGCCATGTGTTGCTGGTAAAGACATCAATCAAGAGTTTAGAGCCCCTTGAAGAAACAATAATAAAAGTCTATTTCTATTAAAAATGATACAAAACAAATTAAAAAAAAATCTATCTATAAGTTGAAATTAAACTGGTCCCCTGGCTTTTTCCAGGCATCACAAACTGAGAAAAGGTGACATATTTCTTCCAAGACTTTTCTGTTTCATTAACCTGAGATATGTTACAGCACTTAATGAGCACAGGACAAAAAATGCCAGAGACAGTCCACTTAGCCAGACCTTTTCTCCACAGAATAAATGGGAAAAATAGTACAGCTACATCTGCAGAGAAAGAGAGAAGGGGAAAGAAGAAAATAACAAGCCTTTTCTTTTTCTCCTTTGGTCAGGCCACAGTAGCCATCAAGTGATAGAATAGAATAGAAAGTCCCCTATGAGTTAACCCAAAAGCAAACCCCAAAGGCTCCTTCTCACCTGAAGCAGAACCCTGTGTAAATCTCTGGCTGAACTGATTCACAAGGGCCTCCTTTTCTTACTGAGCAGGACTAGCTACTCAGCTGTGGCCATTTTCAGCATATTTCAGAGTATTTTCATATTTCAAGTTGCATTTAACAATAACATTTGCTGTAAAATAGAAGAGGAGGAGGTGTTTTAGAAAAGATGGAAGTTTTTAGGCCATTTAAAATGGCTATAACATGTTCATGTCATTAACAAAAGATGGTTAAATAAGCTGAAATTGGAAGACTTTATTCTGCATAAAAGAATTGTTTCATATTGGACAATACTTTTATTCTTAATTTTTGTAAGGACTTTTGAACAAGGGCCTTTTTTGAAGGAGTGAATTCTAAAATCAACATCAGAATAAGTAAAAAGGAATCAGATATTAAGGCAAATTAGGAGGGGTGAGACTAGAATCTTATTACGCTAATACCTGGGTGTATTGCAAAAATTAATTAATTTTCATTGCGCTCTTTGTGAGTTGAGGGGATGATAGTATCTCTTATACAGAAAGGAACTGAAACAGTTTCATTGTGGGGATCTCATTTGATCAATGTAGCACATGGTGTTTCAGAGGACACAGTTTTATATAGCACTTAGTATGGTTACATTTCAGCTTTTACACACCAGTTTCTCTAAAATCAAATAAATACAACATGATTAATCAGCTCTTAGAAGCAGTATGTTCTTAGCATTCTCATTCTAGAGTGTTAACAGTTAATAGCAGGAGGTTTGCCTTGCTCTTAAAAAAAAAAAAATTAAAACAGTATTTTAAGAATCCCCTCATAGTTTCTACAACACCTGAGATTATTAGCATTTTGTAAGACAAATCATTATAAGAACAGACAGAAACTTTTGCAGATAGCATAGTCTGTATGTGAATTAATGCTGAGCGGGCTGCTTTTGGTGTCGGTTAGCCTTCATTTCCTGAGACCCATATCTGATGTTAATGATATAACAGGAGCTAATTAGCAAATAGTCAAGTGTGTGATAGACAAATCCTACCTTTTCTCCCTACTTCTCAACTTAAAACTCATGGCCATTCCCTGCTAATTGTATTGTATGGATTACTTAAGTGCCAATGTAAGCTGCATGAAAAAGATAACACTAAATTGGGAGATGAATGGAAAGGGTCTGACCTTCTTAGTCAAGGTCATTGACAGTGTAATTATTCTGATAAACAAGGCCTAATAATCTCATGTACTATCAAGACACCCAGGCTATTCAGTTTGGTAAAAGCACATTGCATTTTCCATTATACAGTCCATGCTTATACTTTTTAGACATGCATCATAGGTTAAAGCTACCCATGCTAAACTGCCTGACCACCTCGCACTAGACAGGAAAAAGCAGGAGAGTCCAGGTTTCTTGGCTCTAGTCAAGAACTTTTCTGCCCTCTCCCTCTCACGGAGCTCTGGGTGATGGTGGCTGTGAGCAGCACAGCAAAGCAGCCTCAGCCTCTGCTCTCAGCCTCTGCTGCAAAAGAGCCCAGTATTTGTGTATAAGATCTGGGAAACACCATCAAACTCCCCAGTTTGGTGCATCCCAGAGGATGCACCAGAAGCAAGACCAAGTTCCAGCAGCTGTGCTATTTTTTGGGAGAGTGCTGGAGCTGAGGAAGAGACAGCTCACAGTCCTAACCAGAAATTTTGGTTAAATCAACCCCTTGCCTTCCAAGAATTTTCATTTTACTGTCCCACCAGCTCTTAGCGAAAAGGGAAGGGAAGGGAAAAGGGAAAAGGGAAATCATCTACTCAGTGCAACTGCCCTATGTTTGTAGAATCAGATGAAATGAGCCCATGTGGGTTTACTGTGGGGTGCAAAGTTCAGAGGGAATTGCTCTCACTTTCCCAACAAACAGTGTGTTGAAAGAAAGCTCAGCCCTCATAATAATCCCTGAATTTAAAAAAGCCTTAATCTTTATTCACAAGGAAATCACTTATGCATGCGCAGTTGACAGGAAAAAATGCAGTTTCATTGAACTTCAGTCTGGCTGCACTTATCTTTTTGCATTCCTTAGGCTCTACAAATAAACTTCAACATATCCAGGAAAAATAGTGTTATATCATGCAGGTTCCTATAAAATCAAGGTAAGGTTTTCATCATGCAGAAACCATACCTAGCCAGTGACTGAGATACTTGTGCAATGTAACACACAGTACCTCAGTGCTTGCTTGTATTTAACACATGACCAACCACTGTGGACTGTTCTGTGTGACTGGCAGAAAATTCTGTCCCCACCACACTGGGGTGGCTGTCCCCACTGATCAAAGGCAGCTGGGAAAGGAGCTGGGCAGCAGGTTGTGGGAAGGCAGCCAGGCAGCACGTGAAAGGCTTCGGAAAGAATCAGCCCTCCAAGGGTGTGCAGAGCCTCCTGGCAGAGCTGGAAGCAAACCTGTGCCTGGGTGGAGAAACAAGTCTGCAAAGAAATAATCCTTTAGTAATGAGACTAAATGAAAAGAAGTTGATTCTAGTGAACTACATCAGTGATTCCAGTTCCTGAAGTTCTGCCACAGCTCAGTTGTGTTTTGGGCTCCTTTTTATGCTGCAGAAGGGGCAGAATATGTATTTATTTAATAGGAACAACAATCTTTCTATCTTCAGAGGAAAGTACAGGTATCCCGATTGCAGATGCCAAAATTTTATGCTGGTCTATACCTTGGTCTTTCTACTTGCTGCTTAGTAGCATTTGGGCTGAGGTGAATGTTCGTACTACCACACTTAACCTGATCAGCACATCTTCCCTGCCTTTGTTTGGTTGTTCATTCACAGGTCCAATATATCTCTAAGTAAAGCAACAGAGATTTAAATAATTAATAATTAAAACAATTAAAATCATCACGTGGTAGTGGTGTGATTTTTCCCTCTGTGCCTTTGCAGTTATTTCACGATTCTACCAGCAAAATCTGGTGGTTCCACACAATCACAGAAGTTCAAAAGATACATAAAATATGCAAATTGATGGACAGACATATACAGTGGAGGATAACAGAGACAATACCTTCCTATTCCAGCATAGCTCCTAAACAATATTTTTACTCTGTTACAAATGGTTTAAGAGTTGAGACTGCACAGCTCTCAGGTAACACTGGAGTGACATTTCTATCTTATTCCCAGATCTAGTTCATCATGAGTCCAAGGCAAGAAAACTCCAACAAGCATGACAAAACAATGAGATTTGGGCAAATAATCTCATTGACCATTTAATTGTCACTTAACTACAGTCCCAAAAGACAAGACGGAACATGTGTTTTTTCCTTGGTGACCTAGCCACTTTAATCCTTGGCTACAATCTATCAGCTTTCCTTTTCAAGCTTAGGATATTTGTTATTTGACTCTGAAATAACATATTCTCTAATGTGATTCCACACAGGTACACTCTTTCTTCTTGATTTCAGGTCAAGGAAGTTGCTAACACAATAGAAGTCACTGAATTGCTATGTAAGCTGTTAGAAAAATTAATGTATTCCAGTCTCTGCAAAACCTCCTTCTTCCTTAATCCTCATTTCAGGGTTGGCAAATCTTCTTTTCCTTGGTGACTCTACCTCTCCCGTGCAATATGTTTCTTTAATTACATTTTGCAATACATAATCCAAGCCATCCAATGTCATATATGTGACAACACAGAAAATGGCTTTGAAGCTAGGATGGCAGTGAGGCTGAAGGAAGGGTGTCAGGAATACAAAGAAATACTGTGTGTTGTTTCCTGCATTTTGAAAGATTCAAGGGCCATAGTTAAAAACAAAATAAAAAACCTGAAATGTTTCAGGTTTCACTAGTTTCACATAGTTACATTAACTTGATAATGAAAAAAAGCAGCAAAAAGCCCTTCAAATTTACTATGAAACCTTCCGTAAAATTATACAAATCACTTTTCTTCTGCTTTGATTCTCAGACAGAAAGCTTTCCCTGGAAAAGAAGTGCCTTTTGCTGTGTGTTTGTACAGCACACTTCACAAGGTTTCACAGCAGCTGTGGAAAAAGAATCAGTTAAAAACAGGAAAAACACACTCCATAGGCTTTCTTGCAGCAGTCATGCACCAGGACTAATTTGAATATATGAGAAAACAAAAGGCTTCTGAGGGCTGCAGTAGTAATCAAAGGAACTGCCTTGGTTGGATAGGAAATCAAAAGTGAGGATGCACACTATGATGTCCATGATGATGGACTGCCACCCACACAGGCCAAAGATGATATTTGAAAGTTACTTTCACAGCTGCTAAGATGATGAAAAACTGCTGTCCCAGGTGAGATAATGTTTCTGGAGTATCACCGGGGTACAAGCAGCAACAGGATTTGCCTTGTCCTTTGACTCATGCTATATCCTCCTCCAATCAAGTCCAGGGTGCCTTGATTTTTTGAGTGTACCTTGCTCTGCCTTGCCACATTTATGTAAGTACTGTACCAAGTCATCAAACATCATCCCCTTTGTAGGTTTTGCAAGTTAGATAGAAAAATTGAGACATTCCTAATAACTAATAATTTTCAAAAAAATGCTTTTAAAAGCAAAACCACATTACAAGTACCTTAGCAGTGGCAGGAATTCTCAGAGCTGCCTTGGGCCCTATACACCATTAAAACATT
Source organism: Scytalopus superciliaris (assembly GCA_013400415.1). Classification (NCBI taxonomy): domain Eukaryota; kingdom Metazoa; phylum Chordata; class Aves; order Passeriformes; family Rhinocryptidae; genus Scytalopus; species Scytalopus superciliaris. The sequence continues at coordinate 692,934 of VXBX01009030.1, forward strand.
TGATGGTAAGTGCCTTAAATATGATCCTCCTGTTATACTGTCTGTTGCTGTATTTCTGCCCTTGTTAATTAAGCAAGAAATTTCCTTTTTATTCCCTTGTCTTTGCCAAATTAGACTCTGCTTGCATTAGGCTGCTCCATATGGTCATTAGTTGTGTTACATTTCATATGTAGGATAATAAGATGGGATTTATTGTAGACATTTCACTATTCCAGATGTGGTTGTATGGTCAGGGGTTGAAAAAATCAATTCCCCACTCTGCCCTCACTTCATCCCTGTGTCAGATATCACTTCTGAGTAGTCAAGTAGTATGCCATTGCCGTCTGAGGGGGGGAACAGAAGAATACACTCTATAAATGTGGAATTAATAACTCTGCTAGTTTTGTCTGATGAAAAAAACTGCAAGCTTATTCTCAGCTACAGAGAAGTAAATATAGTGCAAGTGAACAATAGGTACATATGGAAGGATTACAAACTTCTCAGTTCCAAACAAATTATCTTAATTAGACAAGTCTTTCTTCTCTCTTCATCTCTCCTTTTTTTCCTACAATTATTTTACTCAACAATGAATACTGTGCTCAGCCTGCTACACAGTAATGAAAAAGAACAGCTGTGTGTCTGTGTTTCCACAGCAGTCAAAGAAAAAGGCAAATAGTCTTCTTTTTTTTTTTACCCTTTTCTTTTTGCAATCATGCACTTCTGATACAAGCAGTAGGTTTTAGGCATTTAGCCCAGTGGATGTCAAGAATGCTACAGTGATTACATATTATCTTGTCACATCTGTTTAGAAACAATACGTAACTCTTAAAATATCTAGATTGTGATAGGTTATTAGCCACCTATCTATGCTGTCAAGATATGTAATCTGAGGTAAGATTAAGACCCATGCTGGAAATAGAAAGTCAAGGAGGGATCTGGGAGTTGTTAATCATAGGTCTGAGAGGAAACTTTGTATTTGCAAATAGATCCCCCCCTTTAAAAAAAAGAGAATGAAATGGGAAACAAATTCACAGTGAGAGGATTAAACAAATAATGAACCTGTTACAAGCGACAAGCAGCCATGTCATAGTTTATGGTACTCTACAGAAAAATCAAAGGAGCAAGACATATTTCTGATAAGAGACTGAGTTGAAGTATTTCATATGGACAGTTTCTCCAAAACTGTCTGGTTTTCTATGGAGTAGATTTTCTCTGTATTTTTTTTTCTATATAGATTTTCTCTAAACAGTTGAGGTTTATTGACAAGACTATACAAAACACAATCATTATCTGATTCTGATGGATATAATATGTTGAATTGCATACTTCATTCTAAAATTCAATTTGCTGGGAATGTAAGTTGGAAGTATATTCCCCATGACAACTAATGTCCACACATTAATGAGCTGTCTGCATATTCCAGGTTACCCTGGCAATCATGGTACTCTGCTAACAATTAATACAAGTATTATAGAAATGTCAGCTTCACAGTGTTTTCAGGTTTTGGGATAGGACTACGACTAATTTGGTGAATGTTTTCTCTACAGCATCCTTGGATTGATGGAGGCAAATGGGCAGTTGTAGTGAAGAGAACTCCAGGGTACCTGAGTGTCTTCAGTCTGTATTTCCAGCCATCATCACGAATAGACTTACTAAAAACAGAGTATGGTAGGGAGATGGTTACCATGTTTCCTATATCTTTTTCCAGGTGTACAGATTTACAAAGAAAACACCAGGTGAATCCTTTTTATTTTGCAATCCATAGATCAGGTAAGTCTGTGCTTGCCGATGTCTTCCTAGGAACAAGCTTCTGGAATGAGATGCCAGCTAGAAATCTATGTAGCATCCTTACCTCAGTTCAGGGATCCAATCTTTGTATATTTATCACTAATCCCAACCTCTGAATGAAATTTTTTTCTGATGTTTGTCGAAGTCTCTTGCAGTCCTCCCCCAGTTTAAGTTACAATACAACATGTGTGTGAAAGAACAGGACACCTGTGCCTGCACAGGTCTGTATGGAGGGATGGCATGGGCTGGAGCCAAAGACTGCAAGCTGTGGCTTCTTTTTAATTGTATAGACCATGTTTTGGATTTTCAGAATCTTGTAATATAAAAGTATTAATCAACAGAGAAAAGTACAGCAGAAAGTAGAGTAAGTGCTTTGGAATGGGTAAATTCATTGATTTTTTTCAAGAGTTAAAGGAACCAGAATTTACCTACTTGGATTTCAGCCAGTAATTTGACTGAGTAATTCTCTGGATAAACACAACACTCAGAAATCTTTGCCAGTCATACATATTTAAGTAGCAGAGGCTGACACAGATCCAGCTGATACAGCTGTGTGCTTGTGGGTTTTTCTTCCATTTCAGTTGTGGCACTTTTTCTGTTTCGTTTTGGATTTGGGGTTTTTTTTTTGGTTTTTCCCCAGCTACTAATTTTAGAGATTGAGAGGTTTTAACACAATGAGAGCTCCTGGGAAATAAGCAACAAAATTGCTTATGCCATTTCTTTTGGGAATACGTCAGTGTTTTTCTTCTAATCCTAGTGTTTTGGTCACATAAATAGAGATTACATGAAAGAATACAAAAGATGTTAAGCTACAGAATCTCCTCCCTCTTGTGAGCACAGACACAGCACCTTGGCTGGAAATCTTTCAGATGTAGGATATCATGGGATGGTAAAGAAGATTTCTTTTGAGCGATGTAGGCTGGGCTCCTTTTTTGGATTTCAGTTGGATCACTCAGGTTAACAGTGAAGAATTAGCAGCAGTGAGGAGACCAATCTGCTGGGAGGCTTTAGCAGCTGCAGTTCTGCATCGTGTGTGCTATGCATCACTTGTCACTGGAAGACAAAAATTCAACCATGCACTTAGGAGAACAGGTCTGTGAAATAACAGGGTACAGGAAGACTGAACCTTGAACCTGTCTGTCGGTGTGGTGGCAGAGATGCAGGAAGAGCACAAACTTTTCAGTGGTGATGCCATCAGTAGCAAAGCTCAAAAGACCTTCCTGTTACATTCAAACTAAGGGGAATTTTGCAGTTTAACTTGAATGAAACACAGGCATTTCATAGAAGAAACTTCTGCAGCAAAATGTAAAATGCCACGAAACGCAGCACGCCAAAAGTAAGTGACAGGATACTGAAATACTTGGGAATTTCTTCTTTCCTCCTTCCAGCCTAAATGGCACCTCTTCTGAAATCTCATCTTTGCAGTGCTTGAAATTAGAAATAATTAATTGAGCTCACATTTTGTCAGTATTAGAAACAACTTACTTGTGAGGCTAAAGTGCTCTGGACCTTTCTAAAGGGAGAGAGGATGAAGAGTGAGGGAGACCTGCAGAGCAATGTGTTCAGTGTGCACTTCATCGCTTCTTCATACTGTCAGAGCTGCCCAAAGAAAGGGGAAAAAAATCACACTTCCACAAGTGACTTGCTAAAAACATGTATGTACCATTGCTTCACAGAGAGCTGCAAGGAAGAGACAGACCTGAAATGGGAAGGGAAAAAAGAATAGAACAGAACGTTGCCAGCAGGGAACAGGGCAAGGTGGAGAGAGCTAGCTAACAAAGCTAAGAATGATAATAAAAGCCTGTTTCATGGAACAGGCATAAAAGAAGAACCAAGGAAAAGCAGGTCCAGTGAAAAATGAGGAGGATAATCAAATTAGCAGGAGTTTTATAATGGCAGGGTTAATGAACTGCTATCTTATATCAGCTACCCAGAAGAGGAAAAGGGTGAAGAGGTATGACAGATTTATGCATTAATGAGGACCTAGAAAATGGAGAAGAAATAGTTGGCAAGTAATGGAATAATATTGTAGAATTTTTAGGAGGATATTTTAGTTAAGTGATGGGAAAATTAAAAGTGTGTTGAAATCTTCATCGTTGTTCAAATTTGAGCTACAAATTGTTCAGTGAAGCTAAAAAATTTGCTGCCAAGACAATTCAAGAGCTGATGGAGATAACAATGTCCATTAACATTCAGACACTGGTTCCTTGGATTCAGACCTGAGCAGGTCATGTGGGGTGCTCAGTCCTGCAAGGTGAAGGCACTTTTGGACTTTGTCCAAAACCGCACTTCAATGGGCAATAAAATTTTAAGTACAGAAGTAGCTCTCTTATCTGTCACGTGGTTGTGAAGTTGCTTGTAGGTAAACAAGTGCTTTGCTCAGCCTGGACCAGGTCGCTCTGCAGTTTTCAGGACTGACCCCATCTGAATTTGGTATTTCCATCTTCTTAAGCTTTATAGTTCCAACTTGGTGGCAGACAACATGCAGGAGCTGCCACATTCCGTGATACCCTTTTCCCAAAAGGGAAGGAGCGAACTAGATCCATATTATTACAAGAGAAGAATTAAAATGCGGGTAATTTGTTTTGCAGAGGATTTATCCTTCCTCATGTCCAGAGCAGGAGCCATAGGCTTCTAATCAAGGTAAAACATAGGAAAAGACGTAGTCAATGATTGGTAATTGGTTCTTTTAATAATATTTTGCAAAACAGCTGCAGGTTTTGACACACACTGTATGAGAATGCCAAAACTGTGGTTTCTGTCAATGTGGGTTTATACATACATAAAAGTTTTCAGTGATTTTCACGTGAAGGAATTTTTGCATTTAAATTAAAAGTGCACAAATTAGAGTGGGAATGACAAGACTGCTTTCTAGCTTGATATTTATTTTTTATATGGAATTGATAGACAGATTTGTGATTGTTAATTAGAAAGGTGACAATTCCTTAGCTAGGAAGATATTTTTTTTCAAATTCATATATTTCTACATGAAAAGAGGATTATAAAATTATTAACCTTTTTATATTCCAGTTAGAAATTATATTTCCTAGTATCCCAACATTTAAAATTAATGTATTTTTATGCACTGCCTGAAAAGTGATTTGTATAAATACTTTTTCTTTTATAAATAGTGTTAAAAATAAGGCAGTCAGATATTCTGCTGTTGGCAAGGGGCAATTCAAATCATTACCCTCATGTTCCTTCTAATCCAGTTATGTGTTTATAGAGGAGAAAGTTTATGTAGGCACCATGTGTCCCTGAAAGGGTAAGGCTGCCAGAACTGGAGGGTGTTTTGTCTATGGATTTTGGCTTTCCCTAAAATGTGGATTTTCCTGTAATGCATTACATCTGTTCTCAGTGGGAAGGCAGAAGGAATTCCCCATGGAAGCAGAGCTGCAGATAGCTGCAAACTTTTCAAGGGCTGCCCTGCAGCTGCTGGCTGGCAGTCAGCACATCCCTTATTAGTCTCTTTTCAACATTGTTGTGGTTTAACCCCAGATGACAACTGAGCACCACAGAGCAGCTTGCTCACTGTCCCACTGGTGGGATGGAGGAGAGAATCAGAAGAGTAGAAGTGAGAAAAATCATGGGTTGAGATAAAGACAGCTTAATAGGTAAAGCAAAAGCTGCGTGCACAAGCAAAGCAAAACAAGGCATTCAGTTACCACTTCCCATGGGCAGGCAGGTGTTCAGCCACCCTCTGGAAAGCAGGTCTCTATCACACACAGCAGTTACTTGAGAAGACAAACACCGTAATTCCAAATGACCCCCCTTCCTCCTTCTTCCCCCAGCTTTATGTACTGGAATGACACCATATGGTATGGAATACTCCTTTGGTCATTCGGGGTCAGCTGTCTCAGCTGTGTCCCCTCCCAAGTCCTTTTGCAGCCCCAGCCTCATCACTGGTGGGGCTGTACTGATTCTAAAATATTTTAGACCTCATTCTTTGTAACGCATTCAGGATACTTGAGCATCAAGATTTCTGTAAAGAAACCAAAATTTTAAGCAATATTCCTAATACAGAAAAAGGTAGTATGTGCTATACATCTAGTTTTCCAGATTGATCATGATAATAATTCTTATGCAGATAATTTCAGAATATTTTTAAGGAGCCCTAAATGCAGTGGAGTAGAGAATACAAAGGCCTCTCTGTGGAGAGGCGATGTGTGTAACATGTTCACCTAGAGACAGTATTGATCATGAAAGATCATCTTAATCATAGATGAAAGAATGCCAATACTAGTTGAATGATTAGGAGCATGTGTGTGTGCTNTTAGTATGCTAATAATTGCAGAACAGTGGCACCAAGCATTTCCAAAAGTACCTACCACAAGAGCTGTATTATTATGCTGCTTCAGTGTAGTTTTTGTGCCTGTAGGGAAACAGAAAAAGCAGGGCTGGGATAATAATGCAACAAAAATAAACTAAACCATCAGGGAAATGAAGATACAGGCCAAGATGAGGACACACACTTTTGTTTACTAGTCTTGCATAAGAGTGGAAAGGATGAATGTGTAATATAAGATCTGTTGTGCTGCTGTCTCACTACAAGTCTGGACTAGACCAGGCAAAATGATGAAAATATTATTATGCAAAGGCTAAAAATATTTCAAAATCTGGTTTGGTGTCAAGATGAGTTACAATGCAACACGGTGATTTTGAAATCCCCAGGAAAGAAATATTCTGGGAAGACAATTATTTTACTTGGAAGTCTTTGTTTTGAAAACTGAAGACATTTCATTCTGAAAATATTAGAAGATACAATAATAAAGAACTGAAAACTGAAAGTCATTAAAGCTGTAAGCAATTCATTTCACAATGTCAAAATGGCACCAAGCTTTGATCTTTTTAGCATCAGTATTGGAGAACAGGAGGGTTGCAGACGTTTAAGGAAGAGAGAATCTCTGCTCTAGATGGAGAACATAACAAGAGGAAAAAGAGGATTAGAGGACTTCTGACCATGCCAGCTGAAGTGGGTGCTGCTTGCTTGAAAAGGCAGGGTTGCAGTATCAGAAATATTAGCAGACAAGCTCTATTTCACTCTTTCCCCACAGTGTCTCTCCCCACCCCCTCCCCCAGGCGCAGGTTTAGCGTGCACGGTGGGCTGCTTTCCCTCACATGCCCTCATTAACCAGCTCTTCAGTTCATGCTTCCATCTCTCACTTAGTATAGCTGCTGTCACCAATAATATATTCCCTTTGATTCCCTTCCTCACTTTCTTCCCTCCACAGCCCTCCAGAAGACATCAGGAAATTTGCATTTCTATCTTAATAGTGCATGACTTAGGAACAGTGAAGATAACTCATGACACACGCAACTGGGAATGGCATCACAGACAAGTGTTATTTGACATATATGCAGGCGTGCCCTACATAGCTCCTTTGGCAAAGCACTGCTCCCCAGTCAGCCAGATTCCTCTTGTGATAATAGCCATTCAGTTCGGATTTTTAAAGCAATCTCTGCACATCTCTGTTGTAATGGGAGAAATCAGTACTACTCCAACCCACCCTTCTGCCATGCCCCAGTAGAGAGGTTTATTTTTTCAAAATAAGCATTCAAACAGACAAAAAGTGCTGGAAATGATAACATATCTGTATCACACATGTTATTGTACACTTGACGTCAAAAGTGGTTTTAGGCACACCTCTATGATTCCACACAAGACATTTGTTACATGAAAAGCTAGTCCTTGGTCTCTTTTGTATCCCTTGTTTTTCCAAGGGAAAACAGGTGGGTTTATTTCAACATTTAGTTTTGAAGTGCTGCATGAGTGAGTGTTTTATCTTGATACATGATTTGCTTTGGAAGATTTTCCAGACTTCGCTGGTTGCATCCAAAGGTCTCCTCAGTCTGCCAGCATACAACTAAAGCAACCAAAGCATTTAGTCACTCCAGAAGAATTGCGGGTGTGCCTAAAATTAGGTTTGTGCTTCAGATTTTTTGTGCCTAAGCTGGGGACATGGCACAGAGCACCTCTAAAGTTCAAAGCCTCAAATTCAATGTTCAATCTCTAACAGATGTTTCTTCTCAGATTGTTCAGTAAAATAACAGACTTATCCAGTCTGTTTCTGTGCTATTTGATTATGAAATTTTAAAATAAAGATTACTGGAATTATTGTACTTCTCAAACTCATATTAATATAATAGATTTCTTGTTAGCAGAAAGGAGCAATGAGTCACAACTGGTGTGACAATGGGGAAAACACATCAGCTTTAAAATGAGGGCATTAAGTCTGAGGTGTGACTATCTTGGCCATTCAGAAGGATTTTACAGCATGTGCCACTCAGATTAAAAGTACAACCTTGTAAGAAAGCTAAAGACAAAACATGGTTAATACAACCGAGAGTTACATGCAGCTATCCGTTGTTCTAAAGGTAAAAATCTAGCTCAAACACTGGAGATAAATGCACTTGAGTTCAGTGCAAGTATAAAACGTAATTATATCAACACACATAGATCCCTGAAGAACAGAAACATGAGAACTTCTTTCTGATCACAAACAATTAGCAGCTGGCTGACATCCCACAGCAGGAAGACTGACATCCTTTTTCACATTTTATTCTAATGAGTGCAACTGTGGAAATAGCATTATTATTTTTGTAGGCCCCAATCCAAGACAGCACTTAATCTTATCAGCAGGAATTTTAACCCCAACATACGGCCCAGGCAAAGAGGTTAGTAAGATTAAAGACTGATTAGTTGTTCACGGCCGAGGTTCGAAAGTGTTTGTGTGTGCAAAGAGCACTTTGCCATGCAAATCCTGGAGACAACCAGCCTGAACGTTGAAGCTGGATTCTCCCTGGGAAGGATGAAGGAGTAGGGACAGCACCTGATGAAGGGGGCAGATTCCCTAGGACACTACAGGGAGCAGCTGGAGTAGAAGGCTAAAATAGCACTGCCCAAAGCAGCAAGACACAATAACTACTACAGCAATGGCACAATACCTGCTTTCTTCTCCTCTCCCTTTGCCCTGCCAAGTCCTGCTTGGTCATACTGACAACTATTTCAGTGCCTCAAGAAGTCGTAGGTTCAGCCTAAACAGACTTTATTTCTTTCTCTGACTTGTGGTTTGGAAGCATTGCAGCAATGCAAAGAAATCACTAAGAAAATAAAATCAGGCAGTTACACTTTGTAAATGTAGAGTATGTACTGATATAAAATGGAAACCTGATGGGAAACAAATGAGAAATGCAAGTGAAGCCACTCAATATGTAAACTCTCAATTGTTTGTTTGGTTTTTTTTTTTAATAAAAAGTCTTAGTTTTCCCTTCTGTGTCACTATATCCCAGAGCACAGCATCTTCTGTAGCTTCAGAAATTATCTTTGCTTACATAGTTGTACCTTCTAAGCTGTACTACAAGTTTCTTCTTTTCTATTTTGAAATCATAATCTTTCATATCCACTGTTTTGGTTTTTTTTAAATTTGCTGCATGGCTACCTTTCTCTGACCATTAGGTCTAGCTGAAACAATACCAAAAAAGATGTATTATTAAATCCTTTTTAAATTTTTGTCCTTATATCCTCTATTTCTACTTTTATTTTGTAGCAGTAATATATTTTTGCAAGGCTTGTTAAGTCCTTAACTTTGACTTTGGAAAATTCTTAGTCTTTTAAGGTTTTGTATCAAGATATTATTTAATTTTTTTGTGCAAGACAGAAAAAAATAATGCAAATAGACAGAAAGTGTCTTGCTACTTTAGCCTTCTGATGCAGTTCTGCTGTACCACTAGAAGTCTTTCATCTGCTTTATGAACATGCATGATTATTTTAGAGCAATACTTCATTGCCACATCCTAGGTAAGCAGCTTTTCTATGGTGTGTGAAGGCTTTGAGGCCATTTAGAAAAGTTAACCAGGTTGTTCTGAAATGCCTTCAGTGGTGTTTTGACTTAATTTGTCCTATATCTTGAAACAAGCTAAGATCCCCATGTTCATCAGGACTTTCTGCCTCTGGGAATGCTGGTGACATAGAGTGGTAGAATAAACTTCAGTTTAGCTACATCATCACAGAACGACAAGTTAAATTACCTTCATGAAACCATCAATATTCCCATTCACTGACCCACCCTGAAATGAATTTCCACTGCCATCATTGTTCCTTTTGTCATCAGGGACTCTCTGTTCTGTATCTTGTCAGATATATGTTTGGCATACAGTATTTGAAAATTTGCACTGGGTCTTATTTATCTCAAGCAAAAGAATAATAGTAAATAACCTGTACAGTTATGCCTAGGTCAAAGCAATCTCTCTTAATGTAATTACAAGTCCATAAAAGCCCGAGGCACACATGCAGGTCCATAATGCAGCATCCATCACCACAACAACTAATTTAGAGCTTCCTGTTCATTTCTTTTTTCCCCATTAAAATACATAGAAACATCTGGCTTTTTGTTTTCCCTATTAGACACCTATGCATTCCATAGGCCTGCTCTGGGCTGGTGCCTTCCACGTTGCTGGGACACAGGCAGGTCATCACATTTGTGGGATTCTGAGTACTCTGTGTGCATTACTAACGGCTGATGTAACCTGAAGGCAAGCCAGATTTTGAAATACACATACTGAAATATTACTTCTTCCAGACCCAATAGTATATCAGGCAGGTTAAATTCTCCTCATTGATAAGAAAAATCAAATCAGCCAAGTTCGGTAGATAAAGTGTTATGACCCTTGCTCACCCTTCCCCCCACCCCCCGCCCAGAGATTCAATTCATAATCCTCAACTCTAAAATACACCACCTTATCTTATCTTTTTGCCCAAGACTTGAATGGCATTTGCTGTTCTGCACTCTGCAAAGACTAAATTGCCATTTTTAAGTCGTCACCTTGAGAACAGCTGAAGGTGCACAGAAGCCTTGGCACACCTTCCCATATCCTTGCGGCATTTAACAACAAATGTTCTTGACATAGAAAGAGATGAAGTCACGTGCTGTAATTGCTTAAAAGATATAACAAGGTGTGCCAATGATTTTGCTTTTCTCAGAACAACCCAGACCTGCAGAAAGGTATTATTTATTGCTTTCACACCCTATAATTGCAGAGAGGTTACAATTACTTAAAAAAAGACCTTGTGCAAAGCTCCTGCAGAGGCAAGTTTAACTCATGGAAAAATCCGATTCAGTCCTCTAAAAGCAGAATTTGGCCTGGAATCAAAAACAAAACATCACAAACTTACGCCTACCTGTCTCACTGACCAGGAGATGCTTTACCTGCTCTTTGTAGTACAGATCAATATCACCTGCACCTTTCATGCCAACAACATTATTAACCCAGCTTTGATATTTATTGCCGGTGATGTAAAAAACATGAACACCCCAAAGCATTTTTTCTGTCTCAAACTCAATTTGCAGCACAGGCTGCAAAGCTGACAAAGAAACCAACCTTTTCTTCCCTATGGCAAATTGAGCTCCCACTGGTTTTCTACCATTGTTTTCCCTCTGCTCCAGAGAAGCGTTGGGGTATAGCTCTCCCAGAGATTATTTGTGCAAAGGTTCTCATCTCCATCAGAGCCCCTTCACTTGGTTCAAGTCTCCTTGAGTCCTAGTGGGGGGAGTCTGTGAAAGAAGCCCTGCTCCAAGCTGAATTATCTTCCTTGCAGGATCTTCAAAAGGACACAGGAAAGGGATCCCTCTAAGAGCCTGTGTTTGAAAATTTGTATGTAGACTCTCCCAAGCGATTACCCTTGGTGATTTTAAAAGATAAGGGTTACACTGAAGAGGTAACAAAGCCTTGTGAAGAGGGATGTCTGCAATCACCATTAGTGGCCACTGTGGTCCATGGAGCAAGGATTTAATCCAAACTACAAATATGAGTTACTACCAGCTGAGCTGAAGTGCCCATGGTGATTTTTTAAGTTTCTTTCACCCCTTAAGTATCAGTCAATAAAATCAGCAAAATATAGACATCATAAGACTAAGAGTATTTTTTGCCTCAGTCAAAAAGTTACATAGTAAAATGTATGCAGTGTGCTGTTCATTCTTTTTAGCTCTTCCAGATGTTTTTTTTTTTGCTGTGGACATGTTTTACTGCTAATACACATATTGCTGATGCTATTAAAAAAAATCTCAGTTCTCAGATTCCTAAAAAAAAATTAAAATATATATTGATCAAAGTATGGCAAATATTTTAAGAAGGATTCATTTTGAATTATGCAGCACAGAATCAACTTGGAAATTTCAAAGTGCATCATGAGATGCTTTGAAAATGGTTTTAATCAAACTTCACATGGCTCAAAAATCCCTCTGTTCTGATTTTGCATAAACAAGCTTGCCCTGTCCTTAGTGATGCTGCAAGGACTACCAACAAGGTGCTAATGAGGATTTTTGTGTGTGTGTGTGAGTAGAGACATATCTCTTAACAAAGAATTTGACTAATCTGACAAGGTCACTTCTATATAAGCAGCCAAACATCTGTCAGCCTGTAATGACTTCTTCTGATCAATAGTGACATGGCCAGATTTGAAACTGGCAACCTGGAGGCAAAAGGCTTTGTACCCTGTTACTAATCTCCGGAGCTCTCCAGTCCCCTCTGAGGTGCTGCTTTCTAATGAATACATTCTACATTCAAGATGACAAATGGCTTCAATTAAAAAGAGATCTCTGGGAAAACATTCCTGTTGTTGATGAGAGACCCCACAGCACTACTCATTTATTCTTTTAGACCACTAAAGTTAATATGTCAGTTCTATAAATTAAAAGTTTCTGTGTGAATCATGAAGAAAGATGTCTGGGAGCCGCATCACTTAGAGAGACAAACTGTTCCTCCCATGCTTGCCAGGAGATGGGAAGCATGGGCTGGTGAGGGCTGAAATCAAGAGAGATATGCCCCCAGGAATGTAATTTGTGTCTATAGAATTGAAGCCCTGCCTTTCTTAAGACTTTGTAATTGTTACAGATGCTACTTTTAAAATACAGCAGGGATTGCAGACACTGCAACAGCGAGGGAACTGGGTGAGCTCAGTTATCATGAAAGGGAGAGCTCACTGTTTCTCTAATTACTGTGAAGCTTTAGGAATGAGGTAGAAAGTCCAACTTCTGCAAAACTGAACTTTAGCAAGAAGTTTTGCAGCTTTACTCCTCATCTCAGATTATTTTTCATGCCATTACCTGCAACACAAGCACTTTCTTTCAGCCTTGCTTACTGGCAACAGATGGAAGGCTAACACAGGAGTCTAAGTGCACAATCGCTTGCTTTGTGCACCCCACAGACCTTCTGACCACTTTGACAGTGCACCTTTCAAAGTTAAGCCTTTAATTCAGATATTCAAAGTCTGATCCTGATGTTCTTCTGAAGCCTGAGGTCAAGAGAAAGCGGTGCAGTTCATAAAGTTCCTCACAGGCATACACACCAAGCAGCCCTGAGTCCACCTGAGTTGCAGATCAGCCAGTTCTGGAGGTGAAGAGGAGAGACTGTGCAAGAAGACATATATAATAATCCTTGCCTTGATTTTAAGCAAAGTATTTTAGAAGCCTATCACTGTGGTAGGGCAATAAACAATGCAGTGAAGTTTACTGGCTCACATAACTCGATTAAGCTTAAGCTTTGCTGCTTAAGCATTCTTGTGGGAGCTGAACAAGGACAGAGGCAGAGACTCTACAGAAGCACTGAAGCTTTTTGGTCTGAGCTCTTCATTGCTGAGGCTTACAGAGGATTTGCATGCACCCTGCAGCCCCCAAATCCCCTGAGCTAGTCAGTCTGCGATCAGCTACCCCAGCAGGACTTGGAGCAGCTCCACCAATTTACACCCCGCTCTTGTCTCACAGATGGATGCCTCAGGAGTGGCTTCACTTGGCCTGCACTGCCCTGAGCTCTGTTGTACAAAGAGGTACTCATCTTGCTCTCTGTTGCAGCTTCCCCTCCAGAGTCCCTCTGTCAGGTCATTGTTTCAATCTCTGACAGTTTTTACCCTATTGCCTCTACATTAAATTCCCTCAATGTCTTAAACTTAGTCACTAGAGGCAAACTGGGAAGGAAGTGTGACCACCTGAGCTCTTCTAAAAAGCCTCACAACTACTTCTACTGGCATAAAAGGGACAACACAGAAGCCACTGGGAAATTAGACCAGGTATTTTAAAGTGGCTAGAAACTGATCCAGAGGATTATATTGTATGTAACAAAACCCAAAACTTAGAGGCAGGAAATCATGCTACTGCTTTGGAACCTCTGCTATTCATGATACTGCTGTGAAATATGAACTTTCCCTTCCTCTCTCCAAATTGTTTGAAGACTTTTCTCTGACCTGTCTGAAAGGTCATCTAGAAGGTTGGGTGCAGCTATTTCCATCTGTCTCAGTTTTTTCAAGTTCAGGGGTTACCAACTCTATACTTGTCTCAGCAATTTTTAAAGCCTTCAGATCCTATTATCTTCTATTCTGACCAGTGAATTTTTAGTGAGTTCCAATAGGAAAAAAAAATCACTGTTTCATAAGGAAATACTAAAATGACAAAGATGATTCTTGTTGTTAATTGAATACTGAAAAAAAAAGCCTAACACAGCTAGACTGCTGCAGTTCTAGATCCTAACTATGCTCACTTCTGTAGGATCCCAGAGGATAAAACTGCATGGCAGTTCAAATGAGATCCCGATCAATTAAAAGCCTCTAAACTTGATTACACTCAAGGTCCAGGAAAATGAGCATCTACAGGTCTCTTTCAGTAACAGTGATGCCACTGTCAAAGAGAGTGTGTATGAGGGACAGCACATACACAAACTGAATGCCCGTGATGACACAAAATTAGGTGTTATCACAGCATATCCTAAATGCTTAGGCAGTACCATACAGTTTTCACAAATATGAAATTACTTACCTCAGCTTTCACATGAAAAGCCATTGCTGTCATATCATCAAATTTCAGAAGTGGTTAGTTCAAAAAAGTAGTGAAATAATAGTAAAGACCACATGCAGTAGCACTTTCTTAAGTGTATCTTGCTCTGTGGCTTGAAGCTGTAACAAAGTCAAATCCACAATCAAGTTTTCCATAATAAGATGCAACATGGCTGGGAAATAGCTGTTTTAGCATTTGGCTAAATTCGTAACAAACTTTTGGGCACACCATTAGCCTGATGTATCTTGTACATGAACAGAAGTTCTGTCTGTACACACATGATGGTTTTAGCCTCTGCCATTACCTGAATCCAGGAGACACAAACAACTAAACATCACTCTGCATTTACAGAACTTCATTTAAATGAGAATTTCATAGGTCCATTCAGCCATCCAGTGTATCACTACATTTAAAGTCTACTACATATCATAGCTTGGGCAGATACAAAACTTGACCTGCGGAGACTTTTGGCTCTGATATTGAAGCTTTGGAACTTGCAATCCTTTTTAGCAAGGTATCTGTGCTGTAATTTATTTAAGCTTTGTAACAAATTTGAATTCTCTGGTGCTTCTCTTCTACAGTATCAAATGCTGAGGAGTCTGTTCAGATTTACAGTTCACTGATCTGTGCTGAAAGTATCTATTACAATAAGCAAAGGAATGAATGGAAGGGAAAATTGTCTATCAGCACTCTCAGAGAGGTGAAGTTTTCAAGAATAGCAATCATGAAAGTTATAAAACAGCTTCATTTTGCAAGTGTAGCTCTGAGAACATTTCCCCATCAGCTCTAGTAAATTGCAACATGGCGGGTGTATCTGTCAGTGTATTAATGTCACTATTAAACACCTGATAGAAACAGTGCATCTGCAGAATCTGAGAGTGAAAGAAACCAACACAAGCAGTCAAAAAGCAATTCAGTGGTAAATGCATGCATTTTCGCCTGGAAGCAACTACACAGAGCAATCTGAACTGCAATTCAGAGCTGTTGGGAGCATTCAGAGAGCTTTAACCTGAAGAAGCACCTAATGTCACCACGGTTACTTACATAACAGTCCAAACTGCTTTGTAACAAGTCATTTAAAGGCTTAAGGTAGTTTAAGGATTTTTTTTATGGCTACACTGATGTTGCCATGGCACTTGCTTTACAGTTCACTAATATTTTTGATATAATTTTTATAAAGAGGTTTTAAACTCTAAACAATAAACTAAATGTAAGAAAAACCAAAAAAACCTTCACCAAATCAAACAAACAGCCTCCCCTCCACCACTGTTTATCTTAGAAAAACAAGGAAAAACAACTTTTATGCCAACTTCGGTTCTGTAGTTTTCTAGTGCGTGTAACTGGTATGATTTGAAGTACTAAGAGGAAAAACTCACCTTGCTACCTAGCTTGTCTATCTTCCTAAATAAATTTTCAGTCAGGATCCAGAGAGCTGACACTTTAAAATTACATGTTCTTCTGGTAAGTGCTACAGAATTATCTTAGCAAAAGAAACAGGAGGGACTCTCCTGACTCCCAGAACACACCCCTACTAACCAAGCATTATCTGCAGGGTCTTCAGCAAGCCCAAGTCTGTACCTCAGCTGCACCTCAGCACCTGGGGATCAGGATTAATGGTAACAACTGCTGATTTATTTGATTGTTACCTAAGCATGGCACCATCTCCTTCCACGTCTCTCAGCACCTAACAGACAATAACAGTTAATTGTAATGAGTAACCATCACTAAACCTGTGCCAAAACTCAACTTGACTTCAGATTCATGGCTGAAATACTATCAG
This sequence comes from Scytalopus superciliaris, assembly GCA_013400415.1. Classification (NCBI taxonomy): domain Eukaryota; kingdom Metazoa; phylum Chordata; class Aves; order Passeriformes; family Rhinocryptidae; genus Scytalopus; species Scytalopus superciliaris. The sequence continues at coordinate 709,302 of VXBX01009030.1, forward strand.
CATGTATAAACTGTACAAGTTTTTCTGCTCCTTACTCCCCAAAGCAGTGAGGCTTTCTGCTTTTCTGGGCAGGATCAGTTGGAGGATCTTAGTGCTTGTGAGATGTAAGGACCTAGATTTTCCCTCCTTCTTTCTGTGCTACATGTCTGCACCTCAGCACCTTGCCAGTTGTGGTGGCTCACTGTGGTGGCACCTTTGGAAGGGCTCTCCTTTATCATTGGCTCAGGCTTTCTTGTCTCCTCCAAGCTACAGCTATAAGGAGGCAGAAATTTCAACACAGTTTCCAAAGGAGAAATGTCTTTGTCATGAGTTATCACAACTAGCATGACATATTTTCAACACCCTACAAAACCACAATCAACTCAGGAGATCTGCAGTGCAGGATTTAAAGTGCATCTGCCCCTTGCAACAACTTAGGTGTTGAAATGTCTCAGCACCTTAGCTCAGACATCCAATACAGTGTCATCACCCTCCTGAAAAGCAGGGCTAGTCACGACTGGAAGAACAGCGAAATACTCCGGCTCCCATCCATCTTCTGCTGAAGGCCAGGCAGCCTGTAGGTGGTAGCGTGGACACTTCTTGTCAGTAGCCTATGCTTGAAACACCCTGGCATTAGAGGAGCACCTGACATCCCATAATTAATGCTTCCTTTCTCTCTTCCATTTACTTGCAAACTATCTTGGGAAAGAGAAAGTGATGCAACTGGAGTGGGAAGTACACCTGCTGAGATAAGCAGAGTCATCAGCTGTTTCAAACAAAGAGCTGGAACAAAATGAAAACAAAGGTGACAAGCAAAAGTTTTGCAAACCATTTGGACTTCGAAGTGCATAACAAATTAAGGCAGGAGAATCAGGAAACACTGCCTATCCAAATCTGCATTGTCACTCAAGCATCAGTACCTCCACAAATTCACAGCTCATTCTGAGATACCTGATTTTACTCAGAATTTCAAAATCTCAGCGGCAAAGCTGGTGGTTGTGAATGGATTCCTGTCCAAAACAACAACTGGGATACAATTCAACTCAAAGGCCACACAGGTGGAAGCTGGACCACTGGAGATACCCTTGAATGGCCTTGCAGCTACCTAGACAAGGAGTGCTGTAGTCAATCTAATATGCAAAATGACTAGTTTTTCTAAAAAACACAGGTAAGAAACCTACAACTAGCAGGGAATCTGGAGGTGCCTCTTGTTTCATTTAATCATAGGGGTGGAGACCAGCCTCTCATTTCTACTGCTGCTTCTGGCCAGACCTGTAGCACTTCTCCATCTGGAGTACCGGTAGCTCCTGGAGGAATTTCTCACTTCCAGTGCCAAGCACTTTGTGACCACTGCTGAATAACTAGTCAAACATCTGGCACTGATTGCCCGTTGTCAAGCCACTCCCTCTCTCTTTAGCCTTATTGAGAGTGTAAAAGAGAGAACTCCCATCCACAGCCTCCTCATTACAACCCACAGTGTGGTGTCCTTAAATAACACCTTTTTTGTGTAGATCTAATTGGCCAATATATACTAGCTGCTATTGGCTTCTTTGAGTGCTTGCACAGTGCACTGGGCGTGCATGCATGTAATTTATCATGTCAAACTCATTTTCTTTTACATGGCATTGTTCCTGCCTTTCTTCTTCCACAGAGTTATTATTCTGCATGAATTTCCTTTGTAATTAAGTGTCTTGGTTGCCATTCCCAGCTCTGGAAAAATGACAAAGGGAAAACACGAAGAGCTGCAGCCTCAAATTGGTTTGCATTCAGCAGGGTTGCCTGCCATTTGTGGAGACCAGCAGATGTCAGCCTAAATTGAAAAATGGAAAAGAAATACTGTATCATAATGTTAGCATCTCCCATGCCAGATGGGAGCCTTACAGAACATGGCAGAAGCAGTTAGCTGGCAGTGGTTAAAATTCAGCGTTGGAACAAGTGTGGTTACGCTGCATGCACCAATAGTGTATTTTGATTATAGAACTTAATTGTATCATAGATCAATGATAGTTTAATTTATGAGGATTGATTTTGTTAATTCAAGCAGTTCAAAAGGCACTGTTAAAGCTTCAGTTCATTTAACTGTATCTGACTTTAGCTTTGCTCGTGCTATCAGAAGATAAATGACTGTATGTAAACTAATACCTGCACTTCCCTATTTGTATATTTATTTCAGCATCTGTCACTAACTGTGAGTTACATTTAAATGCAAAGTGTTAGCTGGGCAGGATACAGCACTGAGCTTTGCATCCAGTAACAAAAGCCTCATATGATCATTTGCACATGGACACTCAGTGATTCTTATGACAGTTTCCTCTTGCTGTATCCCTGAATTTCATAATAGGTAATTGTTGCACTCATATTAAACAGCAACAAGACAGTCATAAATGCCGTGTCAGAAGAAAAGAAGGATGGGCAAGCCTATTCAACATATGGTTTATGTAGACCAGAACTTACCAGCAGTGGTACAGAAACTTGACATCTGATAAAACTAAATATACTGTTAAACTTCCAAGAGTCTCACAGGACTCTTTCTTGAAGGTCTAGATCATAAAGCCAGTGTTTACATGGATACCTTTACATTTCCCACCAATCCATTTCACACATATTTCTACCCCTAATTTTTCAGGCAAAAGATCTAAGAGTTAGAAAATCAGACAAATAAAATCAGAACCAAAAAACCCCAAGTTAATGATTTTATGCAAGCACAATGCATTTTTTGAACCCTGAGAATTCTCACCCTGACTGTGAAAGCAAGTTCCTGAAACAAGTCAAATCACAGGGAGGGACTGGTTTGTCAGCTTTAAATTGACTGTTTACAGAGGAAAAGCATTCATACGCTCACCTTAATTTCACGCTGACTTTTGCATCTTCCTCCCTCTCTTGCTTAATCTGATAAAATCAGTCAATACTCACTCTGCTCTTGTGCTGTCTGTGACAAGCCAAATCCACACATGATGCACCTTGCTGCAACCTTTGCACTTTACAGTGAGTCTGAGTAGACTTTTGTCACCACAACCAGGCAATCAATAAACATGGTTTTTCACTCGTTTGTTTTAATCTTTAATCCTATGTTTGTCCTGTATCACTTGCAGAGGAGTGGAGGGAAGGAATACAACCATCTTGAGTTAGAAGGGACCCATTTATGAATCTTATGAAAAACCAAGAAAAGGAGATGCATTTCGTTGCAGAGACCAAATGAATCAGAAAGGCTTGTCACAATGTGACAAGAATGAGCTGTGCAGACATACTGGACAAGCAAATAAATTATCTTTCTGTCAGCAAAGGTGTCATATCACAGGAGACTGCAAAATGGAAAGCTTTTCTAATATCTATTTTGACTCAACAGCATTGGTCAAAAAATGAGAAACAGAATCATACCTATCACTATTAATTTTGTGTTGTAATGTTACGGGAAAGTTCGTCTTCCCTTCACTGCCCAGTCATACCAGCTTCCTCAAACCAGATTTGCTTCACCTGCTTAGAAATCAGTGGAACAGTGCCGACTCAGACCATCTGATGCTTCCTTGAGTTTTTGGAAGGAACAGCAGAAAAAATTCATTATAAAGTTGACAATAGTAGCATTGCCAAGAACATTAGTTACAAAATTAAATTAGAGCACAAAGAGGGAACGGCACAAAGGGAAACATTAGGCTGCAAATTGCAGATTGCAACAATAGTGATAACCAACAAAGAGGCTAAAAACCAAAATGAAACAAATGGTCCAAAACACAGTTTGTGTTCCTCTCTGTGCCATCTATTATTTCCATATCTTTAACAGTTAAAGTCAACACACCCATAGCCAAGTAATTTTGGCTCTGAAGGAAGATCATCTTTTCCCATTCTGCCTCCCCCAAGACTTACTTTGTCTGTCACACTCCTGTTTCACGTAACACGATCTGTAATAGCATATATTGGTGAGAAAGAAACCAAGCAGCAGCAATTTGTAATAGATTGCTACAGAATAGCACAAAGACAAATTGATACACCTTAAAAGAACTAGCAGCATATGAAAACATGCTCTGCTCATCATAAAAATCTTTCTGTCCTTCTTCTTATGGCATTAAACCATCAAACCTTATATAAACGATAAATTTTAGACAAGGGTATGTACTGACTGGCTACAATGATGCCATCTAGCTAGAGTGCAGTTTGAATCACACAGAAAGAAAATCAGTGGTAGGACAAAAGTACTTTCCCAGTGTCTTTCTTGTTTTTTGTTTTATCTTGCTCACCAGACAGACTCATTCCTCCTTTCTTGAGAAGACCTGAATCTATTTTGAAGCATACCTTGGGCTGATCTTTAGCTGTCTGGAAATCACACAGGCCCCATGAATGCTAACTAATGAACCACTGCCCACAGCCATTTTATCCTTGTATTTTCTTTGGTTCTTAATCCTGCTTTTTTCTGTATATTTCTCCTCTGCTTCAGTATCTCCTGTTGATTTTCCTTTGTTGATTCCTGCTTTCCAGTTTTGGATGCTCTCCAGAAGCAGCCTTCAGCTCACAGTACACGTCCCCTGTCCCTGTGAGGCACTTCCCTTAATGCTGACTTCTCTTACTCTAGTAACATACTTCCTCTCATCGTTACCAGGATGCATCTCACACATAAGCTTTTAAGATTGTTTTTTTTGTTGTTGTTGTACATTCTCAACATAGTTTATCCTTTTCTCGCACTCGACTTTCATTTTCTGGTGACATTCCCAGGATTGGAACCTGTCGTGCAGCCACCTGTTAGGCAGCAGAGAGCAGGAGCCCCTGGGGACCAGACTGTCATATTTATCTGCTCAGCGCCACGTTACGGTTGTGGGCAGGTGGCGTGTGGCTCATCACGGCACGAGCACAAATGCATTAGACTAGTAGCAACATTAAAACCATTTAAAAGGCGACGATCCTGTAGGAGAGAGAAATTGCAAGTCTGAAAAAGAGCCACATGGCTACCAGTGGAACATAAGTGAACTCTTGACAGTGTAATTATATTCACCAGAGCACTCAAAAATAATTGCTATCCTTAAGAATCAAGCTGCTTGTTTTAATCTTAATGGGAAAAGCTGTTTTAGATGGTATTGGCATACAGGAAGGAGGAGCCAGACAAAGCAAGATGCTTTCCTTTTGTTTTCATTGGGTTTGTCTTTTAGACTTGAATCATTACCCTTCTGTACATCTGCACAATACAATAATTATCAAATTAGTTGCTGTAAATCCTGAGCTCATTCCATATGGTCGGATAAAAGGATCATGAGGACACATGCGCAATAAAGACATTTAATTTGGAGAATTTTAGATCTGGAGGATTATCTGGTAATTCGTGTAATACTGGCAACATATAAGTAAATCAGAGCTAGTTTCCAAAGCAAAATATCACTATTTTCTGAAAGGCTATAGCAGTGCAACAATCTGGATAGTTCTGTGGAAAAATTTGGTTCTCAGCTCCTAGGAGAATAAAGAGAAGTTTTGTGACTTCAAAAAGTGCAATTTCAATCTGCTAGCTGAAAGGAGAGTTAGTCTTGTAATGCAACAGGGTGTGGAACTGAGGGGATTTTTAAAAAGGGTTGCAACTCTTTCTGTGAAAGCATTTTGTATCTATGTACTTGAGCGAAGTCTCTTTGAATTTTAAAGTGTTGAGCTTCAAGTGTTTTGGGGGCTGCAGAGGAACACATAGTTTCAAGCTAACTGTTTGAAATGCTGTGCCAAATAGTCCCTCTCCAACAAGAAAGTATTGGACATCAAAACGATCCCAGGAGGAGGGGAAAACAGAATCAATATATTTTACATTACTTTTCACAATCAAAATATAGAAACTAATGTGTGGTGCCAAATTAGGAGTGAGGATCTCTGCAGTTACCAGAAAGTGTAGTTCTACTGAAGTTAATTTTTATGCTGAGAGACACAGCAGTGTCTCATTTATTCTCAGTACTGAGTTTTTGTGGCACTTTCTGGTTCCATGTGAAACTCAGCATCTAAAAATTGTTCCTATTCACAAGCCACATGTCCTCAGGCCAGGCAGGAAAGCCTGGAATTTTCACTTCAACCCCTATGAGAGAAAGAGATAACTGCCTGAGGAATGGGAAAGGGAAAGCTGTTCAGGTGCAGCCTTGAAGGAAAGCTATCCCAAAAGAAGTGTTTAATTCTTTAAGACCTATGTGAATCAGCTTTCTAGGAGCAACTGAAGTGGTTTGTTCACAGATCAGACCCTAAATAGGTGCATGGAAACTCAGCCACATTTGTAAAGTTCATAAGACAAAGCAGATCAGAGATCACACAACAGACCTCCTTAAAAACAAACACAGTGGTGTACTGAGGTGGTAGAGAAAGATGCTGTTCCCAAGGCAATTCCTTTTACACTCCTGGATTATGGAAGGAATAGGATTTGAAAGCAAATTACCAAAGCAAGCATTTGATAAAGAAAATAGTGAATCATCAGCATAACAACGATGGTGGAAATTACGCTGCGTGCTGCCTGCACCAAAGAAATATAGAAGCTCAGAGCAACATGGATGTGAAAACTGAGCCCTTGTGAGATTTCACAGTGTGTTTGGAGTGAACTGGCAGGAAATAAAAGCAGGTTAAAAACATGAAACTATATGGGATTCACTTCAGAAAGACTGAAATACTGCACAAGTATTGACCACTTGAGAGGTGATCACTGCTGTGATATCCTGTCAGGTTTGAGAGACAGGTCCAACAACATTGGCACTTGCAGCATGCTGTCCTGAGCACACATGAGCACATGACTGCTGCTGCTGTAACTCTGCAGAGGACAGCCATCACGCTGGGGAAAGATCAAAAGTCAAACAAAAAACACCTATTAAAGATGTTAGCTTGGAAGGGGTTGTCATTGCCAGCACTTTTGAAAATGATGGTGGAAAGAAAAGTAGTAAACTGAAAGGTGATAAAAGACTACTCCAAGATACTCCTTTTCTCATCAGACATCATTATGAGGACTACAGTCAGCAGTTAAGAAGCAAGATCTATCCAGTTTTCAAAGACACCATCATAACTGGTTTTAGGCTTCTATTCATCCTGAGATTGCGACCCACCCTAACGTTCACAGTGGCTTTGACAAGGTACCAGCATTCACTGTTTTGGTGACACTCTCCATAGACAGCACACATTGCTGCTCTTAATAATTGCAGTGGTTGTAGGCTGTGAGGGTCACAAACGCACCTTAGAGTGCCCTGAAGGTCAAAAGTACAGACACGAGAGACTGGCAAGAAAAACTGAGTTGAGCAGGAACCTGGCTCTTAACCTGTCAGTGTTGTCAGGCACTTCTATTTCTCTGTTACTTTGACTTTTCATATGCCTGTTGTAAATGTTAATTTACTTCTGTCAAACATATTTCTCTTTTCAACATTATTGCACTACCTGCTATGCACATTTCTCCATGTAGCTCTGTTCCATCACACAGGAGGAGTGACACACATCCAGTTCGGTATTTATTCATTGCTATAACCCCTTAATCCTGAGAGTCAAAAAAACTTTGCCTCGCTAATACTGTTACTAGCACTGCCCTCTGGAATTGCCTTCCTCCCTTCTGCATGTTCCATACAGTTAGCAGAACTAAAGGGCTACAAATCCAACTCCGCATTTTTAGTTTACCTCAATTTATATTGAAAAACTGTTGGACATCTTTTGCTACAGTATTTAAATCTACCTGGGGATTTTTAAATGCAAAAATGTGATCTCAAATATTTTATAATTACTTGGCTTAAATTTGACTGAGTGGTTCTCATTTAGATACGGATTCAATTTTTTTCCACAGTAAGTTATTGCAAAATAGTATTCACAGCTGCAGGCAGCTGTCATCAGGTAATTTGACATGAGATAGACATCACCCAATGAGTTTATTTTTATCAGCACCCATAAGGAAAGGGAAGCTCTGTACATATGCATCGATGCATAAGATGGAGCTAGGCTTGTTGCATATCCCTATCTAACTGATACCCCAGTTTTGATCTAACACTTGGAGATGGCACAGTAAGAACTGAGATTGTCCGAGGTGACCAAGGTGCCCCCAGCTTAATCATATTCTTCCCAGTAACAAAGCAAGCATACTATTCAGTCCCACTCAGATTCAGTTTTGCTGCTCCTGTTGATAGCTTTCATGGCAAGTTTCAGAAGTCACATGATTCTTCATTCTGTATCTTCATTCTGCTTTCAAATGGACATCAAGATTTTACTTGTGTTTAAATGATTTAATGAAATCTCATTTTACATGTCTATATGTCTTGCCATTTACTTCTCCACAGACACCCCCTTGTCGCGGGAGAGAAGCTTGTGTGCCCTTATGAGGTTGCGAGCTATGCTGGCAGTGGTTTGTGCCTCCAGTAGGGTCTCCCATGATAGTCAGGTCTCAACTGAAGGGTCAGACAAAGTGTGTCCACAGGCAGGATGGGCTCTTTGCTGATGATGCCGCCCTTGTTGCTCACACAGAAGCAGCTCTGCAGTGCTTAACATCCTGCTTTGCAGAGGCTGCTGAGCTTTTTGGGCTGGAAGTCAGCTTGAAGAAGACAGAAGTCCTCTATCAACCTGCACCTCAGGAAGTCTTTCACCATCCCCACATCACCATAGGCAAATCAGAGCTTAAGTCAGTCCAGCAGTTCACCTATCTGGGAAGCATCATTTCCTCAGATGGTAAAATTGACAAAGAGATAGATAACAGGTTAGCAAAGGCATACAGAGCTTTTGGAAAACTCCATAGAAGAGTCTGGCACAATAAACACCTGAAGAANCAATACAGCCTGTGGAGACTCCACTGTGCCTTTTGCGACCAGACTTGCCTATCGCGCATTGGCCTTTTTAGCCACCAAGCGCGCTTGTAGCAAACGTGGGGAGAGCCCTTCTCAAATCTTCGTTCGCGAAGCCCAGCCATGATGATGATGTCTTGACATTTATTCTCTGTCTCCACTAAACACGAAGTTCTTCTGATCAGCACAAAAGAGAATTTTTCATCAGTCTCTTCCCAGTATTAACAAACCCTATAGTCTATCCTATACACTAAGCAACGAATTCATGTATCAGCTCTTGATTATCTTTTTCTGCAATGCTTTAAACTATTCTATGGTTTTAACTGGTCTCTTCTACCTTTGTATCTTTGAACCTGCTTCTAATCCTGTTTCAAAAAATACCTAGGTCTACCTACTGGCTACAATCTTCTGCTGAGCAGCATTAGTGGGTGACCAACAGTATATCTTAACCTGAAAGGATCTCCCAGTGTTTTTATAACAGATGGATTGTTTTTCACTGCTGGTATGGAGCCTTTGATATATACACATTTTCACAATCACTGGAAAAATGACCTGAGAGAGTACAACCTGCAGCCAGAGGAATGAAACAAGATACCAAATGATGGAGAGAGTGTATATTAGGGAACACTAAACAGCTTATCACCCACGTGTATTTTCTCCTTTGCCAAACTGTATTTCACCTGGTTGAAAAGCAATTTCTCCCCACCAGCTTTTCCTGTTATTGCCTGGAA
>VXBX01009030.1:718987-744325 GCA_013400415.1 Scytalopus superciliaris
TTTGCGGAAAAAAAAAAAAAAAAAAAAAAAAAAAAAGGATACACACAGGAACAGCAATGATGAAATAATGAAATACTGTGTTTGTGTAGAAATAGATTCCTTCTTCCACAAAAGCTTTCTGGAGTTTTGTACTGTATTATAACAAAACTAAAATGACAGTAATTAGGGGTCCCATAGGACTTAGAAACTGAAAATAAGAGTTGGGCGGGGGGGGAATCTGAGTTTATTTTATGGCTCAGAAGAAATGTGGTGCATGGATATAGCATCATGAACAATTTCCAAAGTCACTGCAGTCTGGTCATTCTCAAAACCAGCAGGGAAGTAGAAAGAAATGCAGGATAGGAAACAAGAAAGGCTGAGAAAAGGCAGGGCTGTGGTTCAGCTCAGAGTCACATTGAATGTACATGGGCACTGTGAGGGCCAGGAGAAAAAGTACAGAGCACACCTGGTGCAGGGCTTTTCAGGAGCAGTGGTTCAAGCTCTCAGCCTCCCCTGAAGCTTATAGGCAGGCTTTGTACTTGTGTGGTACCATCACACACCCACCAAATAAGCTTCATATCTCACCACAGAGATGAAGTCCCACAAGAATATCTACTTCATACAGTGAAACCTGAAAACTAGTTTCCTAGACAACAACTCCACAAGGAAAGTTGCTATCTATTCTGAAATAATTCAAAATTAAGCTTTTCTACACTGTAGAAAAAATAACAATAAAGCTCACATTTCATACAGCTGGGCATCCTAACTGTTGATGAACACTCATGTCTTAGTTTTGTTTTATTCTTCATCCTTGTTTAAGAAAGCAAATGTATTGTTATTTATGCGTTTTCTTTAAAGCTTACAAACATAACCTGCACTACTTTCCTGACTTGTGCCTTTCCTCCACAGTTATTTAAACATCTGACCTTCCTTTGGGGAAAATGGCCATATATACTAGTTAAGTCAAAATCCACACCTATCCTATAAAACCAGAACAAACCCACAAATTGATGGGTGGACCTAGATCTATTGCTCTGGAAGCTAGGAGTTCCTCATAGTTCTCATCATATTTCTGTTTACCTCACACAAATAATTCCACATGCAAAGGAATTACCTTTAGCACTTTTTGGCCAATATAGGCTGTATGCAATACATATTTGGCCTCCCCACCCAGGCAACTAGTGACAGGATGAGAGGATGTAGCCTTAAGCTACAAAGGGATGTTCAGATTGGACATCAGAAGGAATTTCTTCATAGAAAGGGTTGTTAAGAATTGGAATGGACTGTCTGGATAGGTGGTGGAATCACCATCCCTTGGAGGTGTTCAATAAATTACTGTCAGGCAATGGCAGTCAGTGCTGTGGTTTAGTTGACAAGGTGGTGATCAGTCAAAGGCTGGACACAAGGATCTCATAGGTCTTTTCCAACCTAAGTGATTCTGTGATTCGTTGCTGGTGGCATTCCAGTCTTCTTTGCTGCCTTTTAACCTTTTGTGAAATCTCTCTCCTTTTCCTGTAAGAAATGTTCCTGGTTTTCCAGAATTAAATATATTATGATAGTGTGACTAGTAACAAGTTGTAACAATGCCCAGGTGTTGGGGTCAAGGTAATGGAGTGATCAACGTAGACCCTAGAAATTATTGATGAAAACCATACTTGAGGTTTACTATGCTCCTCCAGAATTTGTCTAAACATTGAGCCTGAAAATTGTCTCTTGCTTGTATAAGCTTGTAATGGCCCTTTCTTTGACAGTAAATAATAGTGAGCAATTTTCTCACATGCATGTTTTCACTTCAGTAAGTAGCAATAAGTAGCTGAGTTAAGTAGATGACTGAACCCTTTTTTACCCCTTCTAAGGCAATTTGCAGAGGAGTCAGAACCATCAGATAGAGCTGAAGATAATTCCTTGTCTAAACATGTCTATCATTTTAGAATTTTTTTTTTTTTAATTGAGACCTTTCTCGACATTGCCATTCATCCTGCTAAATTTCTGTGGATGCAAAATATACTGGTTTCCAATAGCGAGTTCAAAGACCATTCAAAAAGCTTTTGGTATTTACAAAGAACTGCTGGGCACTAAAAATCATTTGTATGGTATCTCCCAACTCCTGCAAATCTGAATAGCAAGCTCTCTGGAAGTACTTGTACACTGTTTGTAAACAGCCGTGGTCTGTTTTGTTTGCAACTTGCTTTTTCTAAGATGAGAATCTTGAACAGCAACCACCACAATAAATATTTTCAGAAACACTTTGGTTTGTTTACATGTAACATGTGAATGCAGAAGACTGTTTTCAGCTAGCAGCCACCACAGATTTCTGAGGGTGGGGAAGCAGGGCAAGGAAGTTCATTTTGAGCCAGTGTGTTGGTTGTAACATATCTATAGCAACTTCAGCTAGGAAGCAGCTTGCTGATAAAGCTTTCCTACCAAGCACTCTTGACTGGAGTCTCATCTGAAGACAGTGTTTTATTATATCTCACTCTTGAGAACTCTCCTGCCATTGCTGCTCTCATACAAAAAGGGAGAGTAGCAGCTTTGCGAATGGAACTTTTACTGTATATTTTAAATAAAAAGTAGCAATAAATACGTGTAATTCTTATAAAACTGCTGAAAACATGATTATACCAGGAAGGCTGACTAAGTACAAAACATCCTTCCACAATAACTAAAGAAGGGTTCCATCTTCTGTTGTTGATAACACTCTAGCCCGGGAACAGGAATATTGAGATCAGGCTTTTGACCAGTCAGCCAAGCAAAGGAAGAAGTATGGATCCATCAAATGAAAACTGAATAAAAAAATGTAGACCTTGCTAACTCTGTCATACATTTGGTGGCCTGAAGGTTTTAGTGAAGTCAATGCATCTGCTAGGCAATAGTTTCTGTACCCAAGTAGCAGCCACCAGTGACAGATGTGCAAAGCTTCTGTTCTTTGGAGGTGTCCAATTTTTTTCTGTGTTGTCTTACTTACTTTTGCATTGTTTTGTACTCTCCTGCTCACCTGCCTGAGTTAAGGGAGATTCAGTTTTGCAACTGTCTCAATGCACTTATTCTTGAAAGTTCTTAATCATCAGATACCCACTGATTTTGGTGGGGTTTAGCTGCAGTGTTGCTCCTGACAGATGCATTCAGTCACTGCCTGAAGTCAGAAATAATGGCTTTCTTCCTGCTTGCTGCCAACGTAGATATTATCATCACAGAGTTAAAAATAGTTGAACAAAAACATCCCAGATGTAGGGACAGACGGCACTGCCCACGAGTCAGCATCAGGCAGGCCTGTGTTAGCAGGGAACCTTGGCAGGAGCTGGAGCGAGGCAGGGTTGTGCTGGCTATTCAGCTAGGAATAGTACGTGAGGAAAACAAAGCACTGTTCTTAGCGTGAGCGCTGAGGGAATGAGGGCCTGGGGAATGTGTTTGGCGATAACTTGGTTGGTGTAGGTGAGAAAATGATAATGCAAACTCCAGAGTAAATTGGATGGGCTTGTCAAAGCCAGGCCAGACAAAATGTTGCCATGGTAATTGAGTCATCCAAATAAAGAGAACACTGCTCACCCTGAAGTACAAAGGCTCAGGATGGCTTTGTGGTCCCTCACAAGGGCTGTGGGCAGAGATGAGTGTTAAGATTTGCTGCCTACTATCATTAGGGAATGCAAATCAGAGCATGAAAATGGAAGCAGAGGGGTGACAAAGTGCCTCAGGAGCTACCTTTCCTGGTTAATGCCTAAAAAGTTCTCCTGGGAGTTCAGAGTGATTGCTGTCTATTCTGCATAATGGGTAGGCTGACTGATTTTATTGATCCTGAGTTATTTTTCAATATTGTGTGCTTCATTAGTCCAGGCAGCTCAGGTACATAGTTTCAGGCCCATAAATAAGCTTCAGTGGCTGATGCAAACCTATCATTATAGTGAAGAACCCGTATTTTAGGTTTTAACAATAGACAAAGACAACTACACAGTTTTAATACATCTGAGGAAATATTTGAATGGATGGTTACACAGTATAAAAAGGGGAGTGTACATTTGCTATATTTTTAAAAATACTATTTTTTTCCCATATTCTAAATAGTGGAATGAGAACTAGCTTCAGTACTATTTCTATTAAGGAAATAAATTTTCTAAGTGCTATTCCTGCAAATGTGATGTTAATCAGAATTCTTACTTTACCCCAATAAATTTTTAGTTTTGTGAGGAAAAAAAAGAAAGATAGAAAAGAAAAAAGAACACCATTACAGTGGCATAGAAATTATCTGTTTGCTAGGGGAAAATAGCACCTGTGAAGATGAGGACCCAGCTTGAAGAATTTAGAGGGAAGGGCAGCAAGGGCAAAGAAAGTCACATTAAAACAGAGATGCAGTCTCTGGTGGATCATTTGAATTTCATCTGCAGAGTAATTTTCATGCCATTTAGCCATAACCACAGCAGGAATGAAGAGGACTAAACACATTAAAATGACAAAGTCATACAAGGAGGGGTTGGGGCTTGTGGTCATTATATTTGATAAAATTCAATGATATGGTAGGCTGAGTCAGTGCTGTATCAAAGATTTTGACTGTTTACAGAAAAACTGTATGCAACAGGAGAAGGGTCTGTAGCACACTCATTCAGGGTTCATGGTACATTAAGAATCCATCAATTACAGACAAGAAAGGATTTCTGGCCTCAAAAAAACCCAAAGCAAAAATACGAACAAGAGTAAAACATCCCAACCTGTTAACAAGATTTGCAGTTGACCCTTATACTAAAGACTCTCTTTTGGGTTTTTTGAGATCCTTCAAAAAAACACAGGATATTTTAATAACTAATTTTTGTGCTGCAAGATCTCTTAACAATTAGTTAGTGGATTTAGTGCCTCAGGAAATGGGCTTGTATTGAAAGCTTTCATCAGTTCTCAACTGCTGTCTTTAACCATAAGCCCCCCTGCAGCTGGGACGATGCTGTTCAGTGCTGCACAGTTTTGTAGGTCAGGTAGCGAAAACCCAGAGGCACATGCCCATGGACAGGCTTCAGTACCAGTGCTTCTAGTGGAGAACATGCATTTCAGTTTGCAACAATAAAATGCAGATTTATACACCTGAGGAAAGAGCTTCTCTTATCCACATACGGCGTGCAAAGAATTCAGTCATTTAATGGATATCCATATTAAGATTTGGTAAGGTACATTAAGTAATACTAAGAAGGGAGCTGAAGGTTCTCATGTGTTTTCAAGAAAAGTTCCTGAGAGTGGAGAACAAAATAATTCAGGGAGCTTCAAAACATTATGGGCTTCAGTAAATTGGCATGGATCATAGTTAGTTTCTTTCAGCTTTTAAGAAAATGGGGGGAGACAAACATACACTGATCAAATCTGATCAATTAGCATTAACAAAGGCAATAACCTGAAACAAACCTGGCAGTCACACCAGGTGATAGGATATCAAGAAACTGCAGCAACCTGGGACTTCGCAAAGGATAAGAGTGCAAATTTCAGGGTTTATTTTTTCAGGCAGTCATAGCATGAACTAAAAATGATTTTTTATTGGATTGCTGCTTGAAGAATCACATGCAGACTGAATCACAATTCATCTTGCCTCAGTAGTTAGTGAATATAATGCAGAAACAAACAAAATCATAGGTTTATAGAGCTCAAACTTAGAAAACACCTCATTTAACCTTGTGTACTTTATAGGTCAAAGGCTAAAATGTGTGTGAAGCAAATATACTCATGTTTGCAATAAAACTTATCACTTGAGGAAAATCCAGCTGTGGTTTAAATATTTCAAGCAAAAGAGAGAATCCACCAAATCCGTTATGGTGTTTTTCCTATGGCTACTTATATTCACTGCTAAAAAGGAGTACCTTATTTCTAATCTGAATGTATTCCTCTCAATTTTTTTGCTGTCAGACAAAACCAACCCAGTTTGTTATCATACTGGTTACATAAAAAATCATTCAATGCTGCCATATCAAAGTATGTGGTGAATAATGTTAGGCAAAATGAAAACGAAACATATTTTTTTCCAAGCAGAATATATACACATGATTATCATTTAATACCATGAACTAAGTAGTAACCCAGCATCTAAGTCATCAAAATCTATCCACCACTTTTGGTATGCAATCAGTGTAAAGGAATAATCAAAATCTGCTTTGTCTTGAGAACTGATTCTCAGCAACCTTAAGTCTGTCTATGCAATGTAATTGTAGAACAAAACTACATTTGTCCTTCCCAGTCACTTTCATGTAGGAAAGATGCTTATTTTTCCTGCATCTCCAACCTGCAGACTCTCGGTGGTTGTGCACATTGCTACAACCAAACAACTTCTTGCAGGATCAGCACTAGAAATGACATAACATTGACTACTTTCAGAAACTCACTGTGTTAAAGAAGTAAAATATTTAAGGCAAAGCTAAATTCACGTGCATGTTGCTTCATTTGACTAGCTGCTTACATTTATGACTGACTTAGGTAAGATACAACAAGTAACCACTAAATGTAGTTACTGGTGGATACTTGACTGGTATAGAGCCAGTTGCCAATCTGAGCCAGACTTCTTGGCCATAATTTAACTCTAATAAAGCATTTCCAGTAATTACTCTGTCGGTGTACTTGTTACTATTAATATTTTCAGCCTGAAAAGTGAGTTTGTCTATTCCATCCACGACCAGATAGCCAGAGGCACGTGGACTAAATGATTCAATGGTATATTCAAAAACATAGACCCCCAGGTATGGAACATGGAACTTCCCGGTTGCTGGGGCAAACGAAGCGCCATAGTTGACATCCAGATTGTTAAATCTGATGGGTCCTGGAGTTGTCATTCCATATGTATGAGAGGCAAAAAAAGCCACCATAGGTGCATATCTGTATGATCCTTTTGAAAAATCTGGAAAGGAATAAAGAACGATTTCAAGTGATGTTACACCATAGAAAAGCAATTCGGACCAGCCAGAAAATCAAAAGCAGCTTGTCTGAAATCACATCATCCTGTAGCTTGGGCAACTGAAACATAGTATTTCTGCAAACACACATTTTTCTGTATTGTATAAAAGTAATTTTCTTCACAATTAGTGCTAGGCATATTCACCAAAGACAAGTTTTAGAAACAGCAAGGGGACTTTATATTTGCCTATACTAAGCTATCATTAAGGGAGCTTTCTTTTCACTCTACACCCCCTTCTTGTTTTTCATTGCTCATGTGAATGAGCTAAAGCTAAGAATTTCTCCATAAATCTTAGACAAACACTGAAGAGATTTAGCACTCCTGATGTTAAATGAAGAAATAAAAGTATGTGTTTCTCTTCAAGCTGAGCCTGCACACTATCATTCCCTGCTTTTGTACAAATGATTTCATTCACTATTCATATGCTGTCATGAGTGAAAATCAGCCAGATGACTGCTGAAAGATGCATATAATTCACATTCCATGTGGCCTGGATGTAAATTATTTATTTGCTTTCTGGACTGAATAAGCATAGTTTCCACATTTTTTTTCCCCCCTTTGATTGAAATATCTTTCAAGGGCTGCATCCTTTGTTGATGAAAGTCAGAGACATGCCTAGCATGACTCCTTGAGGCCACAGTCCCACACATCTTGGTAACTCCTGGTGTTTATAGAGCATTTATGGCCCTATTAAAGCTAGTATTCCCCAGTGGTGTGACTTTACCTCCCCCTTCAAACTCCATGACATCAGGTTGAAACACATCTATTTCACATCCCCAATTCTGCACATTTCAGCAGGGAGCTTTCCAACTATTATGGTAGGTCCCAAGCCAATTTAATCCCATCATCTGGTCATATTGAAGAAAGAGATCATGAGTCACCCACTGGGATTGATGTCTTCGGCACCAAAACACAGGACACTACTACTAGAGTTGGCACTCATTAAAGTGAAATGTGAGACCTCTGACCAGCAAATGCTCCCTAATTAGGCCCTGGGGCAGAGGCCCGTCCTGCCAGCATATTGCACTACTAATTTCTGTACTTGCCGACGCTCAGGGAGTTGTCGTTGACCAGCTTCACGCTGCAGTTGGCTCCTCCGAAGGGGTGGCGACAAGCACAAACAAAACTCTGTCTGTCATTGATACACGTTCCTCCATTCTGGCACGGGGAACTGACACAAGCTGAATACTGCCCTGTGAAAGAGAGGAAAGAAAACCGGCAACCTCAGTCACAGTGTCATTACACTGACACTTCCCAAGTTTACTGTATTTTGGAAAGGCTCTTTTTCAATTCACAATTTCTGCTGAAGTCCTTTGTGAAGGCCAACTTCTGATTCTGTCCAGGCTGTTCAGAACCTTTGCTGGTTCAGTGCCTCGTTACCTGAACTCAGCATATCCTCATTTGGCCTCCGAGATACTCAAAATTCCCTGTAAATGCCAAGTTCTGCTCGTCTCAGAGGATCAACATGCAATACGATAAAAGATGCTCCAGAGACGTTAGATCAGGCTGCTCTTTCTAGACAGAGTCAGCTTATCCTTGGGTATTCTAAAACACAGATTTTGTACTGCTGGTGCACAGGTTGGACTGTCTTGTCTATGACATTACCCACTCAGATGTGTAATGACCATTGCAGGAGAGTCTGGCTCCAGGGGATAAAACATCTTAAATGTTATCCAAACCACTTCCAGTCCAGGAATAACTCAGTTTCAAGGGTATCTACCAAGACTGTTGTAGAAGTTTTGTATTGCAAACCAAACAGGTGGCTTTCCAGAGCACACTCACTGAGGATGTCCTCACCTCTGTTCCTGACTAGGTATGAGGTGGCCAAGTCATACTCAGCTGATACAGTGAAATCTGTCAGGCCAGTGCTGCTGAGCTCTGAGACAGTAACAAAAAAGTGTAATTGTATAATGTGTTGTCATAACAGTTTTGGAGGAAAGAAAATTTAGGTCACATTAAAAATTAAATATTGCTATGAAAAATTCTGAATACAAGGCATTCCCAAGCCACACAGTTTCTCTTGCTTTGGTTAAATCGAAGTCAGATGTTTTAGCAAAGGAACATTGTCAGGAAATACAAGCAGACCTCTGGACACAGTCCTGTGATGGTAAATCTAGATTAGTAGATCAGAACTGGAAAATTCTTGCATAAAAGGATTTACTTATTGCCAGAGAAATGTTGAGCTGGAGCTTCGCATAGATATTTCAGAAATACTCACGTTATCTTCAGATTCCCAACCAGTCATTTCACAGACTGCTGCATTAAGGCAAACTGTTTCTGTGTGATATTTTAGTTCAGTGAGCAGAATGCCAAGGCACATACTACAGTGACACTTGAATTTACTCTGATATAGCATATAATTTAAAAACACAACAGTAATTCCTTCCACAGAAAATAATGTCCATCCCTTAATGCCTGAAATAAAGCAATTTAGGACTGTCATAACTGGGGTCACAGCACAGGCAACTGGACATGAGGAAATAATGGTTTTCTTCTCAGATAATAGTTTTGCTGCACACTTAATTGAAGTTATTTTTCACCTACATTTACCAAGCATCCACAACATTTCACTCATACTTACCAAGCATCCACATATTTACCAAGTGTGAAAGGAAAGCAGAAAAGGAAGGAAAACAGCTGATTGTGCTGACTGTACCATATTCCCAAAATACCAAAGCTTTGTGTAAGAACACTGCAGTCTTTCTGCTAATTGGCCTCTGCTTATCATAAACAAGTAAATCCAAGGAACAGGAAAATGATCACAAAAAGGAAATGACAATGAGATTGAGACTAGTGTTTTAAAAGCCTGCTGTGGGGTGATTTTGCCTGAATTTAACCTTGGAGTTAATTCAAATTCAGGCATAGCTTTATCTACATTACATTAACCCTCCAGGTGCAGCATTGCTTAGTGGCAGCTGGGAAGCTCCTCCCTTTGCTAGAAACAGTAGAAGCTGTGAAGGGACTTGAGTCAAGTTAGACTTTTCAGAGTAAGAGGCAAATGCCACAGATCTCCACTGTACAGCTAACTGTGCTACAATAGCATGTTTCTGCTGTCATTTCTGGCCAAGGCTGCTTTTCAGCCCAGTATTTACTTTTTTTCTTACTGAAGGGTGTCCTGAGACCCTATGTCCACGTTCTCTCCTTGGGGTAAAGATGCCAAGAGGTTCAGACTAAGAAAGGATTTCCTACTACAGTAGATGTTTTATTAATTAATCTTTCACAACTTAATAGTGTAGATGAGGAAAAGACAGAGACTGCAAATTAAAGGCTTATATTGTAGCTATTAATAGCAGAGAATAAACTGAATGCAGTTGCTAATTTCATTTGGTATAGTAGGAGTGAGGATAGAGAGTTAATGCTCAGTTTTGCTACTCTTTTGGAGGACAAACATGCAGAAGATCTTTTGGGAAATAGACTGCCAATGCTGTGCAAACAAGTCTTCAAACAAATAATGAAGCTCTGTCATTACCTACTGGAGTGTTGTTTAGAAGCAAACCAAATATTTAGCAATTTAATGGTCTCCTTATGGAAGGAAGTGACTCCAGTGGTTCAATTTGGAAATTCTTCTGAACAGGAAGTAACTGATCAGCATTTTCTTAATATTTAATTATTAGTAACTGTTTCTCAGGAAGTCCTAGGAGACTGGAAGAGCCTGGGAATCTACTAAACCACCTTGCTCACATAGGGTAAAAACTGGTTGTCAGCCTACAGTTATTAATCACCCCTGGATTTGTGCTCTGAGTCTGACAGTGATAAACACTATGGCCATCCCCAGGAGCCGAGATGTAAGGAGTATCAGGGAGCAGCTTCACCTGGGCCAGCACCCAGGAACTGGGGGTGACAGCAGGGCTGGTGCCTCACTTGGACAGGTGATGAGCAGAGCATAAGAGGTTGATCATGCTAACCAGGATTAGTCACAGTGTAGCACAACTGAAAAGGCCTTGGATTTTGGTTTGAGCTGAAAGAGGGATCCCAGACCCATGGGCAAGTGTGCAGTCCGGGAGCTAGGTCAGGATGCCTTGGAAATTCCAGTATAAGTTCTGTGTAGGTTGTTTGTACTGCAGAGAAGCACAAAGGTTCACCCACAGAGCTCTTGGGCAAAAAGCAAGGGGGAGAGTTGCCTCAGCTGTGCCCTTGGGTTTTGGGTGGGGGCAGATTGTCAAGACCCATCTGACCCAGTTGGACTCTGGAAAATGTTTCTTTGTCAAGCAGAGGTATTTAATACTTCCAGTGTGATGATTTTAGGATCACCAAATTAAAAACAACAAAACAGTTTTATCAACCTATTAGTCTAAAGCGTAAATATGCAAAATTGAGGTGCATGTCATCAAATTGAACTCAAATAACCATGACACTTGTGCAACTAAAACACAGCGTGGAAAATGTTTCAATAGATTAATTTCACTGCAGGCTTGAATGAGAAGGCAACAATGGAAGCTTGCATTTCTGTTACAAGTCAGAAATCTTGTGAAAACAAAACCAGAAATAAACACCGAGGAAATGAGAATTGCAAGAAATCACCTCTTACACAGTTTCACTGTTTTAAATACATAAATATAACAGAGCTTCACTCAGTATTCATGTTGACTGGAGGGTGGCATAATCTGAATAGAGCAAAACGCACAACAAGAGAGCACATAGAGCTTTGGAAATCACAGCAGCCTCTGGATTCCTTAGAAAATAGACACAGCACTAAGGAGCAACAGGAAAATTGGAACTGAGCTAAGCTGCCCTCACACTACATCACACATTTCTGCAGTAGAACAATGCATTGGAAGGTAGGACGAAACAAAATCCTCACCCAAGACTAATGAAGAGTTACTGAATATGTACATATATTTCTAAAGGCTGTCATATCCCCCATGTTAGATATTGAAGCTGTCTTAAGACCACTACTTCTTTATCCACCCTGGGTTGCCATTACAGTAAATGTCAGATAAAGTGCTACTGTTTCCACCCCTCATACACGTAGTGCAGCCTCCAGCTGACATAAACCTTTTCTTTACATCATTCCACAATATGGGAAGTCTGCAAAGGTATATGTCCCTGCACAAGCAATGCAAACTCACAAGGTTTTCTCTTGATTTCAACTAACTACTTGGGAAAGTATTACCTCAGGCTCAAATCCTAAACACATTTAAAGCCAACAAAAAGCCCAATCTGTTACAGTAGGATCAAATATTGAATATATTAGAATCAATGAGAATTGTCATTTACCTCTTTCTAAACTTTTTTTTAAATTTAAAAAGACAATCAAAGATTAAATACTTCCTATAATTAGCCAATTATGTGTTGGGGTTTCTTCTACAAATTTCAGTCGAGGTGGCACAAATCTCTGGGTGGAACTTGAGAGAAAAAGCTTTCCCAGAGAAGTAAAATCTACTCAGGCAGAAGATGGATACTTGTTAATTAGGATAATGGTCTAACTTCTTTAACTTACAGAAATATAATTTATGACTTTGCTAGGCATGCAATACTATTGAGTACAAAACTTACTATAGACGGAAAAGTCTGAATAAACATTGCTACATAGAAACCTTGGGTAAAAATAAGACTTCTCGACATTTGAAAAGATCTTCAGTTTCTTTAAGAGTGAGCATACATCCAATGTTATCAAGAA
This sequence comes from Scytalopus superciliaris, assembly GCA_013400415.1. Taxonomy (NCBI): domain Eukaryota; kingdom Metazoa; phylum Chordata; class Aves; order Passeriformes; family Rhinocryptidae; genus Scytalopus; species Scytalopus superciliaris. The sequence goes on from VXBX01009030.1 coordinate 731,500, forward strand.
AGTTATTTGTTAAAATTCAGTATGAGATAAATAAGAAATAGGAAAGCCATTTATTTATTAATGTGGAGTGAAAAACAGAGCAGGTGGCACCTTCCTATGCTCCAGGCAGGTAGCACTAGTGATATTTTCCAACAAAGTATATGAAGGGAAGGATCAGACATCATATCTTATTTTCTCTTAATTTTTAACAAAGATTTTGAATTTCCATCCTGTGCAATGGCAGGAATAGACATAACACATAAATGAGGAAGAATTGCCTTTTTCAGTAACAGAATATTCAAATAAATTTGTAGTAAGAACATGGCAAATCTTGGTGCATTTTTAAGTATGACTGCCTGCTGGAATAGCTGTGTCCCTTCTCTAACTGAAAAGGTAACCAAGGACTGAAATCCTTCAGCAGACATTGCTTTCAGGAGAAGCCAAGCTACTCATGGGACTGGGGCTTTAAAAACGATCCTTTCCTTTGATTACTGAGAAGTTCTTTACATAAGACAGGAGGAGATGAAGGAGCAAGGTGGGGAAAGGAAGACAGAAGAAAAAGATTGTCTGTGGCCTTAGCACATGAAGAAGAGTAATAGCTCTTACTATCCCTACATTTGTGTACAATATGGATCAAGTGTTGTTTTAGAAATATTAGTAAGTTTAAGAGTGCTTTACAAAAAAGATATAAGTCTGAATCTTGAAAACTATCTGGACATATCTCTATCATTAAGGAATCTGTATCATCTTAATGTGAATTAGAATAATCTCAGGATTTCTAGTCACTTAACCACTCTTCATTTTCTGTATTGTGCCAGAAATTATATTTCCATAAAACATTATCTTGGACTATTGATTTTCACTCAAGTGTGATTCCAAAAGTAATAACTCAGAGTTTGTACTTCTGTGAATTCATTCATCTGTATTCATTTCACATGATGACATTTGAATTTAAGTTCAAGAGCACATCACACTCAAAATTTCCTTTTTAAGAACAAAAGCTCCTACTCAATAGAGCTGTTCTCCAGGTGGATTTGAGCCAAACTTACTTTATTGGCTTCACTCCTGCTTTTGCAAGAACACACTGTTGAACTGTAATCTCAATGAAGTACTGCAGAAGCCAGCAAAAGCCTCATTACAGTCATTTGGTGTATTCACTTGCTTCAGATTTTTTATACTTTTCACCCCTGCTGACATCCCAAAGTACTGATGAAACTCCATATTTCTCTCCCAGCTTGCATATTATTTTTTTTTACTGAAATTACTAATTGAGATGCAGGCACAAAATTCTTCATGTTCTTTCGATTTTGTCTAAACTGTCAGTTACGTTTCAAAGGTCAGGTTCTCAGCTGAGTGAATGTGTGTGCACGCACATGTATCCTAAAATGATCAGATGTGAATTTAAGAAAAATTAAATGGAGCTTCTAGATGCCTTAGTGCAGTGTCACAATAAGAAAAACAAATCCTCTTTGTAAGCAAGAGTCTAGAGTAATCTCAAGTTCCTCTGAAATGCTTTATGGCAGTCTTTAGACTTATTGTTTAGCCTCAGTCAAGTTCTGCCACTCAGTTCATCACAGCAGCTACATAGGCCTTTATTAAAGATACCCTGATTTTTAGTAGAGCAAAATGCATTACCTGGATCTATAGTATTATCTGTGTTTCTCTGACTTCGGCTTGCCAGGCTCATGGTGATGTTTGCTGCTACTTTTTTTGCTGGGGCTGGTTTCTTTATAACTGGTTTCGTCTGCTTCTGAAGTTTGCTGATGTTGCTCACTGCATTTGCCACGGATACGTCAACATGCTGCGTTAAATTTGTCAAAATAGTGCTTGCTTTTACTTCAAGCACAGATTCAATGAGCTCTTTGAGGCCTCTCTGCAGCAGGGGTATATCTGGCTGAGCAGATTTAATCAGCACAGGTATACTCGCGTTCACTTTGTGGATGCTGTTGTTGGTGTTCCGACACAGCCCCCAGGCCTCATGGGCTGTCTTGTTCACAAGTGGAATGATGTTTGAGAAACGGATCGACTTGGCTTCCAGGGCCTTGATCCTGGAACTCAGTGTCTGGAGCTGCAGTGAGACAGCCTGTTCTTTCTCTATTGAGGCAGCATTGATTCTTTTCAGTGAGACACAGTTGCTTGCCAAAAACTTGGAAATTTTTGACTCTATATTCAGAAGACGAACCTCATGGTCCTTTGATTCCTCCACAGAGTCAAGTAGTTTTTCTTCCAGGCGGCTGATATCTTGTTGCTGATTTTCCACTTTTGATGATGTATAGTTTAAAATATATAAAACTCTACTGAAATTGTGAGGGGTACTTTTGTCAGACTCCTTGTATGGAGGATCAGGAAGAGATGGTGCTACTTCTGAAGTGAATTCATATTTCTTGTGGTTGAGCAGTGTCTGGAGGGATTCATTCAACTGTTGGAATTGTGGAATGAAAGCCAGGAGACTGTCCAGCTTCTCAGCTCTGCCACAGCAGACTTCAGTCTCATTTCTTAGATCATGTAGAGTATCTTTCAGCACATAGTTATCCTGAATAGAATCAATAGCACTGTTTATTACTATCATAGTCTTGTTTAATCCATCTTCCATTTCCATGGAGCACTCATTAACACTACTCTCAAACAGTTCCTGATAAGCCTGAGATTCATTTTTAAGTTCTTCCTGAGTTTTGGAAAGTTCCTCCATTGCAGAACTCATTCTGTTAACAACAGTAGTAAGGTTTTCAAGCTTCTCATTGAAATCTTTAACTTGAATTTGTTGTTCATACTCAGAAGTCAGACTAAAAGGTACCCCTTGTTCAATCAAGGGTTGCAAGATCTCCATATCATAGCACAAATCATTGATTTGCTCATTCATTTTGTCCATCTTACTCTCCAGTGGAAGGAACAGGTCAGAGAGACTCTTGTTTAAGACAAGCACGTTCTCTTGGGTTGCTGCCAGCTGTGTCTGGAAATTTGTTCTGCTCTCTGACAACATGTCATCACAAACCCCCAGAACAGAGTCCCTCTGAATTTCCAGTGCAACACTGAGATTGCTGATCTTGCTATCTTGGACTCTTAAATCATCATAGATCTCCAGCACCATCATGCCTTGTTTCTTTACTTTCTCGTGCAGTGTGAACATGTACTCTGTAAGATTGTACTCCATGACCTTATCTGCTGAAGGGATGCCTTGTCTTGATGACTGTTCAGCTGATAACAGTTGTTCATGAGCATCTCTCATTTCAGTAAGAGTCCTATTTAAAGATTCATAATAAATGTCACTTTTTGACTGTTGATGTCCCAAGTTAACTTCCAGCGACTTCTGCTTGTCTTGTAAAGCTTTCAGAGGCTTGTTACAAGTGAGGGCCATTTCCTCCTTCATCTGCACCATGTGACTTTTTAGCTCTAAAATGTCAAGTTTTATTGGCCCATTGTCTTTCTCCCGAGCAAATTTTTGTTGGGTTTCATTCAGGTGCTTGACTAATCCTTTTGTATTTTCAAGATCACCTGACAAACTAGACACAGTCTTGAAAATTTGAGCCAGGCTCTCTTGCATTTCACCTTGAAATACTTCAACGTGTTCTCTGACTATGTCTTTGACTAGTTCATTAATACTTCTGGATTTGAGACCTTTGGGAAAAAGGAGAAACACAGAAATAATCAGACAAGTTGTGTTAGCAACATCTAAGTTTTTCCCACAATGTAAGCAATCACAGTGCTGTACAGAAGGGAAACACATAAATCTCTGCCCCAGTTTACCCACCCACAGAGCAAAATTTAAAGCTGAGGAATGCAGAGGATGGCTAATAGTGTTTGAGAATTCATCCCTGTTTCTACTGAAATCAACAGCAGTTCTGCTGTTATTTTGAAAAAGCAAACTCAGACTATGCATGTGATATCAACTTTGATCTCCTAGTTAAGTAGTTTCTGAGCACTGAAACGAGGAGATCTGTGTGCTTTTGTGGCTTGCTTACAAAATTGTGTCCTTTCTCCACTGGAAAAGTAAGGGAAAAACCAACAACTTTTTCATCATTATGATCAAGAAGTGAAAGCAGATATTATTACCTTCCTATTGTATGTGCTAAGTGATCATAAAACACACTACAGTGAGAAAGAAGCAAAATACAAAGATTGCCTTACTTAATAGCTTAATTTAGTAATATGACAACTGCTACAAAATGCAAACATTTTAAAGGTAGATACTTTTAGACTTGCAGACTACAACTCCTTAAATAGCTCCTAGGAATACTGATTTTGAAAAGCACTAGGTAGAGGTGAACGTGTGGGAATTCTGCTCCTGTGAATAACATGAAAATATGTTTCCTATATAGCCTTAGAAGGGGTCAAGACAGTCATAAAAGAGTGGTGCATAAAATATTGCAATTAATTGGAGCAGTAGTTCTGCTCTTGTGTGAGATTAGGAGGATTTTTATTATATTTTTTTTCTGCAGAGGAAAACACTGAAGCATTCTTTGCATGTTTTTCGTAAACCAAATGAACACTTGCAGCCAGCTTGTAATATAATGGTTAAACCCTTCAACATCCACAATGCCTCAATGACCATAGGTTCTCTGATTAAAACTGTATTGATAAAAGCAGAAATTCTCTGTTGCCTTCCTCTATTTTCCTCTCAATTAGTTCTATAGCCTGGATTTTATTGATTCATCTGTAAAACACCAAGGCATGTTCTGAAAACTTATTTGAAAACTTATTCTCAGCAAGGGCAGTAAAACATCAGGAAACCAGAGCCATGAAATGTAATGCATCTTTGGGCTCCAAGAGTGCAAAAGGATTCCAAATGAAAATGGTTTTGTTCAGCAAGCTAGAGAGAAGCACAGTACTTTTTCACTTTTTCAGATGGTGAACTTTTCCAGGCAAGATATAATACACAGGTGCACTAAGTTGGCTGGCCTAGCAAAGAGCCACTTCAGAAATACAGCATGAAGTTTCCTAAGCAATAAACTCAATTACTGTCAACTGAGGTCTCAAATTTCACAGAAATTTTATGCAAAGTATAATAAACAACAGTGATAATACTGAGATTACCTTTATTGCTCTCCTTTTTACTACCTGAACAGGAAGTAAATGACTAGACAGATGCATGTACATGAATATGCACATGTATGTGCACACTTGCACACCGAGATATCTGAGAATAAAGATGCCCTGGCAGCTGAGAGGAAGAACCAAGATATGAACACAGAGTTAAATAACTGACATGCAGCAAAACCATTCTAAGTGATGATTTAGTTAGGGTACTTTATGATGCTGAAAAGCATTCTGTGCTCTAAGAGTCACAACGGGCTGTGAAGAAAAGTTTAATGGCTGCAGAAAGAATCAAGATTACTCTAAACCTTCTGTGAGGAATCAATTAAATTCCTCCATCTCAGCAATAAATCCTGATAACAAACCATTCTGCTGAGAGAGGTGTTCCACAGGACCTATACCTTTTCTTTCTGTGACAGCCAAGAAAGTGCCAGTCACATTCTCTCCTATTCCTACTCTAGTTGGATTGCAAGTGCAGCTCAGCTCTGGTTTTCAAGTGTTCCCACTACCAAGGGGGTGTGGAGCCTGATAAAACAGACAGCTTTGGGTTTCTCTCTCCCCTGCTTGCTGGCTAGGACAACTAGATAGCTGGTAAGCAAGTGCTGCTCCAAATTCCAGCAGTGGTTCTGGAAGCACACTGCTCCACAGAAAGACCTGACCCAAACTTGCCTTGTAGGTGACGACTGGGTACATTCTTAAGCTTGAGCTCAGAATACATGTGTGCACGCAGGGATGTAACTCAATTTCTCTGTTGCTCATTTTAAAATAGAAAGGTCCAAACTACCTTTGAACATTAAAGATCTTTTGCACTTTTTATGAGATTATAAATTTTAATTTTGACTTTCTGGCTCAAATCCAAAGGGTGTAATTACTTTGTGTCAACATAGACTTCCTCTGCAGTTTCAATTATTTGAAGCATAATATTCAAAATATGTGTATGTACACAGGAGACTGAATTAAGGTTATATATGCAGCTGTAAATGACATTTCTGACTTGGAAGTGATTAATGCTCCATTGTTGAGTTAATTTTTAAAGGAGTGTACATTTTAATAATGAAGAGGAAAAGTGTCTATAAAATAGGTAGTGGAAGGAGGAAGAAAAGAATAGCAGGAAGTAAACAGAGTTTATTAAATTAAAGGGAGAAGACCGAATTATTTTACTTAGGGAAAAAGTGCCAACAGCCTCCTGAGTAGTGAAAGCAATTTTTAAAATGCACAGCAGGTTTCACAAATCAAATTAGAGGAGCTTAGTAATTAGAGTTACTCTAGTGAGTGTTGCCCCCTATTAACAGATGACAGGTTTGTGTCATCAAAGTCTCTTCACAGATGAAACCAAGAATTAAAGACTTTTTAAACTGTATTGAATTGTTTTTTCACAGAACCAGACCGCACTCCTCACAAACCCTGATACAAAACTAGGCAGACATTAGAATTTCTATGATAGAAAAGAGGTGATGTATTGATTGTGAGCAAAGAACCTGGGCTTCATGGGAAGAAGATGGAAAAGCAGGTGAAGAAGGAAAATCTGAATGGCATGAAGCAACTACAGACTTAACTGTACTTGGAAAGCAGCTCACTTCAGGATGGCAGAGTAGTGGGGAAAGTTGGAGGTTGCTTCAGTTGAGCTTCTAAGTGTAATTTTTAGGAAGTCTGATATGCCTATACTGCACCTCTGTACCAAGTCAGAGGACAGCATGGAAACTGCTTACAGGTCCTGCTACTTTAGGATGCTCTTTATGCATTTGGAGTACGACTGACTGATATTTCCTGTACAGAAACTGCAATTGCCCCTTGTCACTATATCTAAAAGCCAACAGAAACATTAATCTTGCTCTTTCTCCCCTCCTTCCCTTACTCCTGATGTTTACCGATGTGCAAGCCAAGAATAACCTGTACTGGAATGCCCATAGTCAGAGTCAAGAAGCGTAGTTGATAGAATAATTTTCATTAGAGCTATTTGATTAGGAGATGAATTGAGAAGATAAATCAAAAAAGGGCCATCAACTTGAGATTTTGTCTAAATAGGTATAATATAAAGCATTGCAGACAAAAACAATAAAGGTTTGAAACACATTTGTAGAGAAGTGTGAAATAATGAGGTTTTTTTGAACAGCATGTTTTAATTAAGACTTAGACCCTGAAATATAGATAGCGACTGGAGAAGCAGGAACACAGGATGCAGCAAAACACCTCTTAGACTAGCACAGAAATGACAGACAGAATGAGTGGAATGTAAAAAAGACTGAGGAGAAAGCAGAAGGGAAATGGAAAATAGTCAAAGACAAATTAAATGTGTACCCAAAGGTCAAGAATGCCATCTAGCAATATGTGGAGAGGTGAAAGGAGGTCACTGATCAAGAGATGGAATAAACTTGCATACAAGAGAGCCATCTAGCATGTGCCAGGAGCAACTTGGGAGACAGAGGACTGAAAATACAAGAAATGGGTTCCCAGTAGGTAAATCTGAGGGACATACAAAGGCACTTATGGTTTCATTCAGTTTTATCTCAGTGTAAGGGGTTCCAGGTACTTTATTCTATTTTCATACAGTAGAAAAGTCCTCTGGATTCTAAAGTGTAAAATACAGTTTGGGGAAAATTCCTGAAAAATGAGGAAAATATTGCACATCGAGGAAATGAAAGCTTCAGTCTGAATCTGCTTGTTAAGCACTGTTTGTAGTTGGGTAACAGGTCTTGCTGCAGGATTCACAGAAAATGGATGTATGTATAACTCTGCTGGTGAGGAGCTGCCCAAGCTCCTGATCTCTAGCCATGTCTTTCTCATATACTGAACATGAGTACAGATGTTTATCAAAGATAGCCTAATACAATCAGCAAATTATTCAGAATGATGTTTGCCATGTTATAAATACAACCACCATAGAATACCTTATACGTTTCCCCTGCATATGTGAATTATGTATTAAGGAATACTAGTTAGACTCGGTAGCAAAGCAAATACTACATGCGTTAGCTCCTGTCAGATAAACAAAAACAGAGATAAGAATATTTCCAGAAGCTCTAAGTAAATGAAAATGCCTTGATAATAGCCTGTTACCATGTAGATGATGTAGTATCCAAGAATATAAATTTTTGTCACTATTAAAGACCCCATAACAAACGTTGAAATAAACAAATCAGTCTGTTATGAAATGAAATTAAAAATTAGTTCTCCCTATAAATGTTGAGCAATAGAATAGGACAGTCTATGATGGTTTTCAGCTATTTTTTTTTTTTTGGCACCTTTACCACGGTGAGTGATTACATTAATTTATTTTTCTTACCTTTTAGAAAAGACTGGAAGTCTCTGCCCTTATCTTCATTGATTTTGCCTTCCAGAGAAGAAAGCAACTTGCTCACATCAGTCATTGCAGCTGCAATGCTGTCAACCTTCTTCTGTAGAAAAGTCAGTTTCATCTCCTGACTGCTAATCTTCTCGTTCATTTTTTGTGTAAGTGCTTGGTCAGAGAGCAAAATGAGAAGAAAAAAAAAATAGTGTTAAAACACTGTGGGGAGGAAAAGAAAAAAAAAAAAGAGAATGTAACTGACTTGGGAGACATTAGTTGAAAGTAGGGTGAAGAGTTTCTGAATTTTTAGTTGAGTGAATCATCTTGATTTCTTTCATGTATTAGTGAGATTCAGCAGCAGAGCAGTAACTAATTATTGAAGCATCTGTATCCATTAAGAAGTATTATAATTCTACAAGAGTATTTTGAATGATTAACATATTTTAATCAACATAATTTCATTCTTCCTCCACCTAGCAACCTACAGGGTATTCAGTTAACCCTCATTTAGTCTATCTCCTTTAACATGGTTACAAAAGCATTAATTTTTACCTACCATTTATAACATAACTTCATGAATTTGCAAGGCTTGTGTCTGAATGTATACATCATTTTCTCATTGTTCAGGTCAAAATAAGACTTGTTCAACACAGCAGTAAGGCAGATAAACAGCTAATAGACAAATGACACTGGAATAATCACTGGTCTGTCATTAAGAATAGATGCTCAACCTAAGACAAGTTTATTTTAAAACCTGCCCAAATTGTTCCTGACACCTGTAGTCTTTTCAGGAATAAAAAGGCCTAGATGGATAATTTTAAATTAGATAATGGTGAAGAAGGCCTTGATCTTGAATACTGAGATTCCACATGACTTCAGCTAGCCATCAGAGTTTCAAAGCTGACAGGGATAAAACATAGTCTGGGATTTTCAGAAGATGCTAATAAAATCAGATGCTCAAATTCTTGCAAGCAAAGCTAGAAAAATCTCTTCAGTTCCTTCTACAATTCAGTCTAAATGGCCTATGTTAGACACATGATAATTCAGGCTATACTATGACTTAGTAAACTGCTATGCAGGAGATTCTTTAGACAGCCATACAAATATTTATTAGTGTAAATTTACAGTATTGCTATTGATCCTTTGTCACTTTTCATTATGGCCTCAGTGTCTATTCCCATGGCAGTAAACAGTTATAATCAGAAATCATGCCTAACCACAAGGGTCTAAAGACTCCAAAAAAACCCAGGCAAGTCATATGTAAAAGGGCATATTCTTCTGACAAATTTCATTCTTCAAAATTCTAGTGTTTTAAAAATAAATCTGTCTTATCCAACTTGGTAGCACCTGGGAAAACCCAGAGAATTCACTAAATGTACCTAGTTAGCACAGATGAAGCATGCCAACATGCTCTCCTGCAGAGGTATATTGGCAGTAAAAGTCGTAACTGATAGAGCCTGGTGAATAAGCCTGGCTCTTTAAGGTTACAGTGTTAGCAACTCCAGATGTTTTCTCTACCCAAGGTGTCTACTTACACAGACAATAAAGTGTGTTTTTAACTCATATACCTAGTTTAGACTCTGGCAATTCTCCCCAGTGGCCCTGGGGAGACAGGCCATTGATCAATCTTTGTATGAATATTCATGATCATCATACTCCTTTGTGACAGACAAACAGAACTGGATACTTCTGCTCCTGGTTGAATTGTTACTATGAGAAAGTGATTTGAATTCAGTTCTGGCTCATGCACAGCCACCCAAACTGGTAAATAACCTGCACAGTTATGCTGTTTTCAGTTTGGTTTCTGTCAGTTCCCACTGAGGGAAGAAGAGAAGCTACACAGATGAATCTGAAAGAGGAGTTTTATGCCTGAAAGTGGCATGGCTGCATAGTTGGAGCTGGAAACAGAATCTGGCTTGTAGAGTCATGGCAGTTGCTGATGGAATGACAGACCAGGGCAGTCAGTCCTGGCCCCACATCATGTTTGCAGTGTTAGCACCAGAACAGGCACCTCTCTCCTAAACTGACTCATTTTGTTTTAAAAAATAGCCAAAATGCATTTAACACAGAGCTCTGATTTCAATTTCAGATTTACTTTTCAGATAATAAGAGAAGTGGCATGTTCCAGTGCTCTACTGATCAAGCACACTTTTTCATATGTGTCCTGTCTGCTTTACTAGACATCCTTCTCCCTTCTGCACTGGGAGACTTGGTTGCTCACACAATAACACCAAGGGACAACAGCCTTCTAACTCCCAATTGAAAATACCTTTCTGTATCTCCATGTCAGATTCAGCCTTTCCCTCTCTTCTTCTATCTGTCCATCATGATTTAAAGCAAAACACATATATGGACATAAGCACATACATGTGTACTGTCTCCACAAAACCCTGTGGTGATCTCAATTTTAACATCCTGTTCTCCCAGCATGCATGAATAACCCAACCCACAGCAGCATATTCACAACTGCAAAACACACACCTGAGAACATAACTTGCCTTATTTGATTCTTTAAAATGTTTTGGGATATAAGCCAACTGTGTGACAGTAACACCACAGTGTGTAACAGCTGATGAGTATACAAAAAGCCAGTGTAGACATCCATAACCAAAATTTCAGAAGAAAAGGGAGGTAGTAGGAAAGTTCAAGGAACATGAACCCTTTACACTGTATTTCACGTCTTGTCCATCTTTTGGCTCCTCACCATGTAAACTACAGGCTTATTTGACAGTATGTAGAGAATGCTGCCAAATAACTTGCATGTAATTCACCACCAAAAATTTACCTGACAAACTCAGTTTCACTCACTGCTCACAAGCAAAGAATTATTTTTTCCAACAACTTCCCTATTCAAGCATGTTTCATATATTTCTTTAGTTGTTAATTAACACGATACGCTGATTGTTGGCAGTTCTCTGCATACACAGATTTTCCAAATAGTTCTGCAATACTAACATCTCTACACCCTCAAAGGCATATACGACTGCAGATAGCACAGAGTGGAATATAGTGCAGTGTCTTCAACTACCTCAATACTTAAAAATCATGGATACCTTTTCACATTTCTTTATACTGAACAATTAATGTTTGAAGTAATGGTTAATTGGAATGAACTGATAAACCATGATCGCTTCTGCTCTCAGTTTAGTGAGTAGCATGAATAAAATTCTATTCCCATGAATACTTATGCATACAACTATGAAATTAATTTTCTGGAATATTTGTGCTGGTAAACTTTAAATCATACAAATGATAATGAAAAATAAATATAAAGGGAAGTGAGTACACCAGCATTTCTAGAGACCAAGAGTTGGAGAAACTTTTCACACCACAGTCATCTAACGTAACTTCTCAATGTACATCACTATTTGGATAAAAGCATTATTGTTACTAACTAGCTCTTGCAATGCTAGATGGTCTGTACATACCCTTGCAAGACAACACTGACTTCATGTTCCAAAAACTTAAGGTCTAGATAGGTTGAAGTAAATGCAAAAATGAACAATGTGTACTGCAATAAGAAATCGTCTGTGGTATAAAACTATCCTTGTGTTTCTTAGCTATTTGACAATCCTAGACACAGCAGCTTAAAACACACCTAAGCTTTCCTTGTTAAAACTTGAAATGTCATTGTACTGATTTTGAATAAAGCACCAATTTTTGTAAGAAAATACATAACAATAATAACATATNAATTACACCCATCCACTCCTCCAAAAATCTATTTTACTCAGTAACATAATGGTTTAAATATTTCTATGCAGAATACTTTCCTGGTTTGAATTTAGTTACAGGACACTCCATAAATGCTAAGCTGCTGGTACCTTTAAATTCAGTTCTTTCTGCCCATCTTTATCAGAGGAGCATACCACTGAACCATGACTGCTAGGAACTGGCAAATCATTCGGGTCCCTTCAGCAGACATGGATTTTCCTCAAATTGTTTTTGCAGTGACCTTAGTGAGTCACACAGTCAGTGGCTGGGCTAGAGGTGATAGTAATGGTAACAACTGACCTGGCCCACTGGGGTCCTGAGGAGCACCTGGTGTCCTCTCCATGACAGTTCTGCTGCTTTCAGCCTGGTTGCTGTGTACAACTGACTGTTTTTCTTGAACTAAAAGAGGGAGAAAAAAAGAAAAGAGGTGAGTGAACCATAGAACAGGACAATCAGGATGATTCCACAATTTTTTTCACTCTCTATGCTGTACCAACTTTACCAAAGCCTAATCCTCTAGAGTGACCTGCTTAGTGCATCTGAAACAGTGTGGGACGATGCTGGGGAGGACATTGATCAGCTTTATAAACAGCCTCTAAAGACTGGCAGGGATTGATGTTAATACTAAAATGTCAAAACTCGCTTTAGAATGAACAGAATTTTTAAATGCCTGGGGGTAAAAATTTAGACTAATTTTTTAGAAAAATATAAAATAGCAGTACAAACATAATACAGAGATTGTCAGCTGTAAAATTAATTAGTGTTTTTTATGCCTATAAAAGTAATCAGGTTTGTTGAAACTAATTTTTTTTTTTT
>VXBX01009030.1:744362-755593 GCA_013400415.1 Scytalopus superciliaris
TTTTTTTTTTTTTTTTTTTTTGTGTTCTGTTTGGGTTTTGTTTGTTTCAGGTTTTTTTTAACAGATTACACAGACCTTCAACCATGGAAATCTTACCACTAAAACTGATGGTGATATTACACTATTACAGCGCCTAAAAACTAAAAACCATTTCAGAACATAATCAAATTTCCAGTTCCAGCAAACATCATCTGAGATTTGTGACTGGTACACACAGAAAACATCTTCACAAAGACAATAGTTCTGTAAATATTTTTCTCTTGTGATGGCAAATATGATTATCTATGCTTATTTTACATTTCAGCCCAAAAGATCCCAAAGCAATTTGCAAAAAGCTGGACTAACATTATTATTATTTGAAGTCACCATTCGGAAAACTGAGGTCCAGAAAAGTGAAGTGCCTTGCTCACAAAACATAGTGAACAACTGATAGGAGAGCTGGGAACTGAACTGAGATTTCTAGCCTCCTGACATACTTCTCCAGCCATTAGCCTTAATGGTGTTTTAATTTCATTATTTTTTTAAAAAATGAAATATGTACAAAGTAGGTCATGAATTTGCACTAGCAAAATCAATTCTTATATGCTTGCTCAGTTCATGAAACATTTTGAAGTGAATGTTCAGGGATTCCAAAGAATGCCCCTTATGTGGCACTAATGTGATTTCTAGTCTTTAGCACAGTACAAGCACAATAACTCGGGCATAGTGACATTATTTTACAGTTCAAATACTAAAATCTAGTTTAGACATAATGCAAGCTTCCAAGGAAAGAGAGTGAAATGCTGAATTGAGAAATTCTATGTTTCAACAGTCTCTAAAAAGTACATTTGAAGACAAATAGATTTAAGGATGATATAAGGTGGTCTATGCTGTAAATTAAGGGGGTTGTAAAAATCAGAATAGGAAGTCAGAGGAATTATCATAAGGACTGATAGTTTCACAGAATCTATTAAAGTTGGCTGACAAGAAATACAAAATCCTCAAATACTTATAATTTCAAATAGCTTCTGGTATCTTTCTGTGGCGTGGTTATTGACTGATAAATACTTGCATTCAGCCCAACTCATTACACAGGATTTATCAGGTGGTGATGTGACGATATAATCTATGACAAGGGAGTCAGTTACTTGCCTGTGATAAAGACCGGCTTGATCGATGTCCTTTTATTCTTTCATTTACCAGTCTTTCTGTTGCTCTAAATGCATTCACTGACACTGTTATTGCTACAGGCACCACTTTTTTTTATACTATCCATCTTATCTTTCATCCTCCCTAATAAATCAATTGCCCTACTCACAGCTCCACATTCTAGAGTAACCACACCCTTACAGTTTTATTCACTTTTAGAGCTTCAAGGATATATATTTATCCCTGTTTGCTTGTTTAGTAATGCTTTAGACCCAGGACACAGTATCCCTGTAGGAGCAAACCAGGAATGGAGCAAGCCAGTAGTGCACTACACTGCCCCTGACAGCAGCAAGGACTGCAGCCAGCGATGCACACACAGAGACCTCACCCAGAGACACTATCACATATTGTACACTCATTAAATTTCATCACTGTACAGGAAAGGTACTCTCAGGCACCATTAGAAATTCCTGCTTTTCATTTGTGAAACGAATTCAGAAGAGTCACTGCCAATATAGCTTCTCCTACATCATTCTTCCAGCGTGGCTCACGCCTTTTCCAACAGAATGACCCCGAGACATCATATGGTGATTACATCTATGTGTTCCTTGGTCACACAGCTGAGATTTCCCATCTTAGGGGTTAGATAGCAGAAGATGCGATGGGAGCACCAGACCAAAAATCTAATACACATACTCTTTAGAGTAAAAACAGCCATCAAATGACTCACATTTGAGCCTTTTTAAAAATGAGATATGCTATGCTCAGTTTAAGCTAAAAAATAAAATACAATACAAAATGCAAATTAGACTGCTAGACCCACCTTATAGGTGCCATTTACAATAGCAAAGCAACACAAATAAGACAACAAAAGCAGCAATACGAAACCCTGAGCAATGAGTTCTTCCAGTTGCATCTGAAATACCAGGTAACACACCAGAAATGTAACATTAGGTGCCTATCATTCAATATATTGGCCTAGATGTATAATTTATTGTTCCATGTATTTTTAAACACAGCATGCAAAACCATTTCAGGGAATATTAAAAATATGGAAATTGGATCCTTTTATCGCAACATTATTTCTGATGAAGCAGGAGCGGCTGAAGGGGAATCCCTATCGAGGGTTCGGTAGTTTCCTCCCATTGCCTGTGTTTCAAGGTGAATTGCTACCTTTTGTGTGTGCAGCTCACCCCACGCAGGGCATGTTTCTCGCTCCTCTGCGGAACATTGCACAGCCATCTGCTGGAGAAAGGACATCACTGCCACGCCAGGGAATTCCGTGCTTCACAAAGGCTGTGGCAGACCCTGTGCCTGCTTGCTCTGAACCACAGCCAGGGCAAATGGAAAAAGAGTCGTACACATTTGGTCACCTCAGCCTCCCTCCACGGCAAAGCCAAACTCGAACGCAGCATGATCTACATTTGAAGACGCATCTTCCAGTTCTTAAAATCTTTTGTGACACATAACATAATGTTCAGAGGCCATGTGTCCATGAGGGAACAGGGATTTTTTTCCCCTCACCCAAAGTTAAAATAAAGCTTTGTTTAGTAAAAGTGGCACATCATGAACTTTGCAGCTCAGAACTAACACGTCCTTTTGTTTTAGCAGTTTTGTTCCCAGTTAAGCATTTGGTATTTCCAAATCAAAATAATGATGCTTTAGTTGTTGATTTGTCCATATTGTGCTGTTTTGTGAGACTTATAAGAAATCATGTCTATGTTTTTCCATTCTTAAGAAATTTCTTATAACATTCCATTGTCCATGCTCGACTAGAATCCATGTCTTATCCAATTTGGTCATGGGCTGCTACAAGGGAGGTAAAGTTAGAAACAGACATCTGCTCACATCTCTTCTGTCTTACTCACTACTACATCACCTTGAGAAGCATCTGTAACCAGGTAGTTACAATGGGGCTACCAAATAAGGTTTTCAGATGTCTAACAATAACTATCAGATGGTGACAAGTGTTTCCTCTTGTCTAGATTATCAGACTGAAATAGGTACATAGAATTTCACTCAGAGAAAAACCAAACCAGACAACATTTTAAATTAGAATTTGCTACAAGCAACCCACATCACACTAAGAGTGCCTTTTTTCCCCAGGATCTAAAACATATTGTCATAATACCCCAGTTCCCTTGGCACAGAAACCCTTCAGTATCATTTCTGTTGTTGAACAACAGAGAGGCCCAGTGGAAGGCTCAGTGACACCGGAGAGCCCCGCTCAGAGCTTACAGTGTCTCTTCCCTGCCGTCGTAGAGACAGAGTGCCTGAAGACAAGGCTACTGGGCTCCCAACTGTTCAAGTTCATTAGCTGACGTCCCTTCATGGGAATTGAATAATAGAGGCAGGGCTTGTGCTGGTGGTCTGCTCCTCATGGGAGACGGGATTCCAGAAGCAGGGAAGAAAAGCTTTTCTGACATAACACCTTTCATCCCAATCTCTTTAAGCACTTCTACAAGCATTAATTAATTAAATATCCCAGTGCCCCTGTGAGATAAGTGTCATCTCAATTTTCTAGATGGGTAAACTTGGTTATGCAGATTATAAGTGGCTTCCCCAAGTTATTCAGCAAGCCAGAAGAGGTTTGAATATAGAACCCAGGAGATGTAATTTCAAGCCTGCTCCTGTAACACTTCACAGCATTTCCCTTTATTCTTATTTTTACACAGATGATGCTACAAATTGAGTTATACAGCTTTTCTACCTGGTCAGTGTTTCCCTGTTGTTTTGATGCCATTTCAATTTTATCAACTGTAACCTCCCCCTTCAATGTTACCTTTTACATTTTTTTTCATCTATTTTTGCTAATGTTTGCATTTTTCTAAAAGGAGACCTTTAAAACATCTGATCCGTACTCACTGGACAGCCTTGCTGACTGACTGTGTCCCGTGTTAATATCTGACTCCACACTCTGCTACACAGAGGAGAATTCTGTGCCTGCTGAGGTTCTGGCTCTTCAGTATTGAAATTTCCCTCCCGGATGTGAATAACAGTGATTTTTCTTCATTCCCCTACATCAATTTTTAATCACAGCCTCTACTTTACCACTGCTGATTGAATTCCCTATCACATCTAATGGCCTTTCTTGTAATATTCATTCATTTAAAACATGTATGCTGATGCCATATCTAATTTTTCAAGGACTGCTTGCTTAAAGCCTGCACCAAAGAAACAGCTATTATACAGATGTAAAACTACAGTATGATGACACATGTTTGATCACCAGGTCAGAGGTAAAAGACTATTCTGTGAAAAAGGGCACAATTATACAGGGATCATGTGTAATACCTAGTAACAGTCAGTCACTGTTGAAATCAACAACAAAAGTCCTACACAATTCAGAGGGGGGCAGAAAACTGATAAATTGTTTTATCATATATAAAATATATTCATACAGGCTGAAACTGAAAGCCAAAAGAGTAACAGTGCTGTAGATTAATTTTACAGCAAGTATTCAATAGAGGACCTGGATTTTATATCCCCAGCACTGCAATGCTCAATAACTAAAAGGTCAAAAGAAGAGACACACTGAATATGAACTCCATATTTTAGCAAAATGAAATAAGGCTGAAGATTTTATGAGCTTTATTTAGAGTGGAATAGAGGAAAGGACATTCTGCTTGGCTTGCTCTGAAAATTCACGTGCAGGGACGAGTCAACATCCCAAAGCATTTTAGTTTACTGTGCATTTTCCCTGGTTTTAAATTAATGGGAAGGACTGTGTTGGTTTTCATCAGAGCCATTTGCTCACAAATCAGACTGCTTTGTTTTCTTTTGCTGAAGTGAATAGTTTCAAACCCTTACAACTCTACCTTTGGGTTGGCAGTTTTGCCCACTGTACCCAGGACAGCACTTCCACTCCAACGATGTTACTATTTTATGTTTGACTCTGTAGGCTTGGTGTGTTGTTGTCTGGGACCTGAGAAACAAGAAAAAATATATCATATTTTAGGTAACCAAACAGCAGTTGTAAGATACCTGTACGACTACATTACATTATCTCACTTGTCAAGTCTATCCTTTCATTACCTGCTTGAAACTGAAAGTGAAGCCTAACTAGGGTTTGGTGTTTCAATAGCA
The DNA here is from genome assembly GCA_013400415.1 of Scytalopus superciliaris. NCBI lineage: Eukaryota > Metazoa > Chordata > Aves > Passeriformes > Rhinocryptidae > Scytalopus > Scytalopus superciliaris. Next base: position 749,577 of record VXBX01009030.1, read on the forward strand.
ATCACAGCTTTAATATTGCAGTCTTCAGATCATCTGCATGAATTTTAAAGGAACCTGATGTCTATTCAGTGCTGTAAGATTTTTTTCCCCCTGGAATATCTTATTCAGAAGTCAAATACTGCACCCTTTCATGGAAGATATTACAATAATATCTACTAAACTGAACAAAGTGAGCCAAAAATACCATTGTGATATACCACTTTCTTTGAAATGGGTGAAAATATGCATTCACAATAAATTTATGCCACACCAGCTCACATTTAGTGTACACTGGAAGCCTTCCATTTGAATTATTTTCAACAGGATTATACAAACATTGATCCAATAAAGTGTGAAAATTTCCACTCTGGATGTCAAGGAAAGGGGAGTATGGCTATGTAATTGTGATGCCTCAATTATTACTATTACAATGTGCAACTGCAAAGGCAGCAGCAATTTTGTTTCTGTGTTTCAACACATTCTGTGTGTCCTGGTTACCCCATCACTTCTAACTTTCCTAACTTCACAGAAAAATTAAATTGGAATTAACATGCTGCGATAGGGCACACAGAATGAACTACAGCAAGTTTCCTTGCTCTTTTAATATGCTAAATCCAAAGCTTGAATAAAAATAATATCATACAATACAACTAGTTGCTAAACCCTAACATGAAGAACACCTAAAATTTCAGAAAATACAGTGATAAAATGGTTACCAAACTGCTTTGGACACACAATCCCTGTCTAAATCATTCCAGAAAAAGAGACAAATTTGAAGGCTGTCATGCCAAAAAAATATCCTCCCAGAGAATTAAAAAATGCCACCTTGCTTTACACTCCAGTTAATCTTGTCACCCCTTCACAAGGGATGTAATATTATATATATTAAAATTCTCATAGCAGCTGGCAGGAGCTTTGCATGTGTCCCCAACCAGCTTTGCCTCCAAGAAATGGCTTTTTCAGCAAGCATGAACTCAATAAAGATTAACGCGATCAGAAATCAAGACAGTTCTCCGTTACTTTGCTGTACGGATGGTCTTATTTTATGATAAAACCACCTTCTTCTGTATTAGCATAATCCATTCCTAAAACCACTCACAAAAATGAAGTGTCCATAAAAGGAGTTAACCAGGAATAGCTGTTTCAAAAAATAACTCTCCATGTAGACAAGTCTCATAAATGTGTATAGTAGAGATTTATTTACAGGAGTAGCACAAGGAGCTAATCATCTAGACTTAATTAGGAAAAAAGCCTGAAACAAAACACCAAACTGGCAACATTTCAACCACGGGGTCCACTCCAGTGTTTTGCAATACGATCAACTGTATTTCAGTGACACCAAATCCTAATGTAGCTCTATTCCCCATTTCACCTCAAAGCTTTAAGCATGTTCTGCCATACCATCTAGAGGACAATTTTTAGAACAATCAACCTGACTTGTAAGAGACTTTTGAAAGGGACAAATATTTAACAATCTCCATTTTGTTTGTGCTGTTTCAGTTTGTCATTTTCCAGATTCATGCATTAAAACCCAATTTTACTTATGACTGAAATGTAGTATTTGGAGAATACAACGAGGCACTCAGACTACAAAGGACAATCTGAATATGTTTAACAGAGTCATTATTTACAAGCTGCGTTCAGGCCAATTACTTGTCTAGGTTCACTGCCTGACCAAAGCTGTGCCAGAAATAAGCACTCATCAGAGAGATAATAACAAAAATATTTATGCCTCTCAGGGGAAGCCTTTTGCTCTGACAGGGCACAAGCTTGGAAAACTGCACAGAAAAGACTTTCTTCTCCACATGTGCTTTAGAGCTTTGTACTTTTGCACCTTTCTCTCACTTGAAGACTTTGAACTGAGCCGAGGGCCAGAAAGGAGGCAAGCATGAGCTCATGAGTGCTTGCTGTAGGGTCATGTGAAGATAAGACCTGGAACTATGCTAATCGACTCCTCCTTGTTTTCATTTTCATTTCTATAGTTCTATTAATTAAACATTTGGTGATAATTAAAGAACTTGCAAGTAGTCTTTCTTCCTAGCTCTACATACCTCTGAGCACAGGATCCAATCTGCCAAGTGCAAGGCTTCGCTCTGCCTGATGAGAAGGTTTCCAGGTTGTCCACTACCACTGTAGGTAGGAGCCTGGTATGGACATAAGCACACCAATTTCTGTAAGATACAGAAGGCAAATATGGTTGAAAGTAAAAACAGTATTTTCCACAATATGATCATATACGATACTTAAATGGGAAAATTAAACCCATAATTTAGGGATAGGAGTAAATTATGAGAATTAGGTTTGTTTCTCTCAGGCTGCCAAAGTTGTCCCAGGCAATTACTTAGCCTTTGTGCTTCAGCAAAGAAAACAGATAAACATTTCTCCATCTCTACATATATTTATATTGCAATCTAAATTTTTCTTCATAAATGTTTGTGGAGCTCCAAGTACAAAGAAGCTCTTCTAGACACCAGTAATGTCAGGTCTTAAAATACACCTACGTTTCAGACTAGAGAAACTGTTTATTCAGAATTTAAAGGATTGATTGGCAAGGTTTTCAATCACCCATAGCTTTCACTTTATGGACAGACATTTCTATTGTTTCTTCCTTTCCCCAGCAGTACTCTGAGTACATGTAGGCTGTGTTTTGCAGTGCACTGCAAGGTCAAAGCCACACACAGCAAAAACATGCCATATTAGAGCACTGGCCTGTGCCACTTGATACCCATCCAGAGAAGTAAGTCACATACAGAATGATCAAATTCTAGATCACTACAGCACAGGGTGATGGACCTGGTGAGTCTACGGGTTTGTTATGTTTTTTTTAAAAAAGTTCCTAAGGATGCTGCAAGAAAATTCAAACTGTTAAATCATATTTGAAAGCAGGCACTTGGTAGAAGCTACAGTAGAGAACAGAATTAAGTAGAAATTATAAACTGAAAAATGGCTCAGGACAGATTTGAATAGGGAAATTATGCCACAGAAACCTATTGGCATTCTTTGACTCAGAAGCAGGTAGATAAAAGCATGATTGTTAGAGGTTTTTGGCAAGGTCACTCACCAAAAGCTATTAGAGGGCAGGGAGGAAAGCAATCTGTAACACAATAAGAAGACAAATCCTGTTACAGATAAATAAAGCATTAAATCAGAGAGATTAATGACTAGCTAGCTTTCTCAAGAAACAGTTTATCAGCACAACCCCACATGAATCTGTAATAGGCACCATATTCATTAATTAGAGGGGAAGTAATTTAATAGGTTGATGACAGAGTTATACAGAACTATACAAATTCATTTTGTGTAGTAAACATAAAGCTGATCTTGAAGAATTGCAGATATTTCATGGTATTGAATTTCTAACTAGGTAGGTGTCAGTAGAGGATCTTGGAGTGCAGAGTCAGTCACAAATACAGACAGCCTTATACAGACGTATTACTACCTAAACTAGCTATCCTCAGGATAAAAAAAAAAAATTAGAGCCATTGTGATTAGCTCTTTCAATAGGCCAATTTAGTATTTTGCATTAAGCAAACTAGGGAATAAAATATATGAAATCATTAGGAAACAAATAGAGAACGGAAATCACCACTGTTTCAGTACATAAATTCCTTGTTGCTGTACATGAGTTTATGGCTACTTGCAATACAGAAATCATGTTTGTTCCTACATCCTAAAAAAAGGTGAAAAAAACCCACAAATAGAAGAAGAGTAGGAGGGATAGGAAGTCATGGCATTTATTATTCAGTAGGTCTTCTTATGACAAAGAGGCATCAAAATAAAACAGGTCTAAACTTAGAGGGGGGAAAAAAACAAAGGCGGGGGTGGGGGGGAAGGGGCGGCCAGGGTGGTCTTTCCGTAACCATAGACCACGCCATATTTGGAAGTTCAGGAAGCCATAACGCATTTTTAAAAGTAGTAAAATGATTTAATGAAAAAAACATTACATTAAGGTCTAGTTGGTTTGGTTTTTTTAAAAACATACAATTTTTATGACATATATGAAAGTTGTAACTATACCTTCTGTCTTGGGAAGTCCCCTAGCTGCAGGCTGGAAGGCATCCTTACCCAGAGAACTTGTGGATTCCACATCCCTGGTAGTGTTCAAGGCCAGGCTGGATGGAGCTCTGAGCAACCCTGCTAGTGAAAGGTGTCCCTGTCCATGGCAGAGGGGTTGGAACTGGATGATCACTAATGTCCCTTCCAACCCAAACCATTCCATTACTCTATGATACTGAAGAAAGCATTATTGCATTTCTGCTGGTGGAACAAATGCCTGTTTGGCCTAGTACAAATGTTTTTCTTTCATCTCTTAGTACCGCCTTTCTCAGGACCATGCATTATTCTCTTAATATCATATATAATTTTTGACATAACAAGTTAGTGACAAGACATTGTTTCAGTTGTAGGGCTGGTGGAGCTGTAAATACTTAATACATGACACTATTTACATACAAGAATTTAGAGTTCATCTTCCTGGGTTGTGTTTTGTTGCTAACATTTGCTTCCAATTATAGTAGTTCTGTTAGCATGTCATAACTCGGTAAGGAAATATATACTTACCCCTGAAATCACTATCTTGCTATGGGCTCCTTACAGTGAAAATCAAAATACAATTAAGACCAGATTAGTTCCATTTACTTAAGTGGCATTAGTACAGATTTAGACTGCTTCAAACATGAACAACAGCACAAAACACAAAATAGCATCAGTATCTATCCTAAAGTGTTTGCTTTTGTCTACTGAGATCCTACCAGTGCATGCACATTAAGGTCAGTAGTGCTATACTTGGAAAACAATTCCTGAGAAAACAGGAGGATAAGCTAGAAACTAAGATGCTAAGTAAGGCCAACAGGCTGAACCTCACAGTATCTCTGCTGCCAGTATTGCAGTGCTTCCTTCCACAACACATATTGTTTAATTGATGAGTAATGTGTTTCATATAAAATGGGCTTTTATTGAGTCCCTTTGATCTGATTTTGCTCACTTACTCTCTACTTCCTTGAGAGTTTTCATTAAGATAATATTTCTTTTTAATTGGGTATAAAAAGGCTGTGTTTTTTTTTCTTTTTTTTATGCTTCCTTTATGTTCTGTCTTCTCTAGTTTATAGCCTGCTGTCTGTGCGTATTAAGTAGACACTTCATGAATAAATATTTGTTAAAAGTTAAAGTGCAGTTATCAAGCACAATCATAAAGATTAGGTACTCTCCTCACTTCCTCTGTGGAAGGCAAGAGCACCTGCATGCATGTTTGAGACACGTGAAATTGGCAGAATCAAAAGGAGACCAAAGTCTTCTGAGTTTTACAGAGTAACAACGAAGTTACTCACACTACCCCTCTGGATGGGGCATGTGAGTCCTTTACAGTCTCCTGAAAGAGAGACAGAGACTAGAAGTAGCAAATAAATAACAATGGTATTTGCACTTAAACACTGCCAACAGTAAGCCAGAGAGAAACCTTGTAGCTACATCCCTCCCACCACATCTCTGGATAGAAAAATAGGAAACCCCTCTTGCCTAACGTTTCTCTGCCAGGAACACAATTCTTCCATGGGGCTTCCTCACTTAGCAAGAAAGGGGATTCTCCCTAACAGAAGGGGGCCAGGGACCCCACAATTTAGGCACTGACCCCATCAGCAGCACCGGGTACCACAGCACCAGAGAGGGGCAGGCAGCACTGGGGTGACAAGAACAGGTCAATCATCAGCCCAGCAAGTACCAGGCAGAGACCAAGTAAAAAGCCAAGTCAGAAAGGGTTGCTAGAGGCAAGCACCTTTCTAAGGAGAATAAGCCTTGGCTTAAGTGGCCCATGAGTGTGGAGGCCACAGGGGAGGCTGCTTAGGATCGTCAAGGCTTGTTTATCTCGCCCAGGGCACTACCACCGATCTCCTTTCTCAGTACAGGCATGAAATCTCTTTCTTTTCATAGCTGTAGTAAAGGTTCTGCATATTCATAACCAAGATTAAAAACTGTATTTTTTTTTTTTTTTGAAGTGCACCCAGAGTTAAAAAAAAAAAAAAAAAAAAAAAAAAAAAAACAAA
>VXBX01009030.1:760113-772173 GCA_013400415.1 Scytalopus superciliaris
AAAAAAAGCCTTTATAAGTGACAAAACCAAAATTTAAGATATATGATCCATTGCAGTTCCAGACGTGAATGCTCTTCTTCAGTCTATCCATACTGTTGTTTTGGGCAGCTTTCTCTTTTCTTATTTACCTTCATTCAATGAAGGTAAATGACTTGCCACTGTCTTTGTACCTGATTTGCCACTTAATCATGCAGATGTATATCTTTACGCTGTCACTGATTGATCTTAGGGGGCTTTTGAACAAACAGGATCTGAGCCAAAGTCCATGAAATTCAAGGTGATTTCTTTTCTACAGGCTTTTCCTCATGACTGATGGTGTTGCTTACCAGGAATGTGATACAGAATAGATGCTTTGAGATTTGGCAGTAAAAATATCATTTGAAACACTTGCATTTTCTAACTGGCAACACAGGTAATGCCTTTGGAAAACATATGGGGACACCTCGCTGTTGTCCTCTTCCTTGCCAGGTCTATTCTAGAATTAGTGTCAGTTTCCTAAAATGTTAATTATATTCAGATTTGTAAGAATGTGTGTTTTCTGTGCAGACCTGAGCAGATGGTTCTGGTGTACCTTAAGTGAAATGCTGCAAAGAGTCAAATGTTTTCATGGCTGGGAGGTAAATTCTAACACCGTGCCCGGTTTGTTACAGTAATCCCAATCTATGCAGAGGGGTGAAGGGACATTTTAGGAATGAAAAACAGTCTGTTCCCAATCCTTCCTGTTCCCATGGCAGATGAAACAAAAAACAAGAGCAAAGATAAGTATGAGCATCAGTGGAATAGTTAGGTTAATGAGATGAACAGAAACCCGTCTTACCATCCTGAAAACAGTTCAGAAATCATCTGTATAGTGCTGCCTTGTCTGAATCTGATCACAGAAGAGCTAAACAACAAGACTCTGAGGGGGCTAAGTACTTTGTGAGAGTCTCAAAAGCAAGCATGGTGGAGAAGAGATTTTATTTTTCCAGTGCTATGTTTTCTGTGCCACTTGAAACAATCTGTCATGACTCTACCTAGCCATTATTGCCATTTGCTATTGTCTTTAGGACTGCAGTGGGAGTAACACTGGGCTCAGCACATTCAGGAAAATTGGATTGTGCCCTTACAGCCAAGCAACAGAAATATATTCAAGATGCTGCTGGACAAGAGGGGCTTATTGCAAAGATTGTCTGCATGGCTGGAATACAACATTCTGGGGGCAAAGTGTGTTAAATACCCCCTGACACTCAGCCCCCAAGGCAACTTAAGGCCTGTGTAAGAGCTTCCTCTTTCCAGCTCACAGTGAATAATACCTAGTGAGGCAGAAACCTCAGCCATGCATGACTGTATTTTTGTAAATGCACAGTGATGCAAAATCTTAAGAAATCGATTCAAGAATTGTTCTCTCTGCTCCATTAAAAAGTGACATGATGAAAAGGGATTGTGAACCTTGCATTAACTAGGCAGTTAAATCAGGTTTCTATGTGTCTTGTGCATCTGAACCATCTGCTGATCTTAACCATTCATTTTCATTTGTCAGTACACTAGAATTCTACCAGGCTGATACAGGCAAAAGCAATTTCCATGGAGAAATGCAGACGTCTAGTCATGAGAATGAAATATTTCAGCACTCCTATCACATGTGACAGCTAAGCAAATCTGTCCCTGGTGCTGACTTTATTAAACCCTTCTGTGCTTGGTAATAAAATACTGTCATCTCACCAGTACCCAAGGTAATGCCAGAGGAAGTCTATAAAGACCCTCCATAGATTCATGATAACTGGAGAAGATTCAATGTACCCATACTAAGAAAAAAGAATAATGTAGAGCCATCCAACAATGCAGAGATACTGTGGATAATTTACAGACTGAAAGAATGTCTCGTATTCAGGATCTGCCTTGAATAGTAATTAATAAAATAGGGTTCAGAATGGAAAGATGAGTGTCCTAGTCTCAGGACTCCACCTCAGACTTACTCCATAGCACCACTGTTATTTAAGCTGCTTTATACAGTCAAATACTGCAATTGTCTCTCTCCTGAGAGATATGAATATGAAAAATATGTATCTCAAATGAACTCAGTTGAAAAGAATGTATCATGAATTACCTTCTTTGACACTGAAAAGCTGCTCAGATTTAATGTCACTGAACTTTGGAAAAACTCTCTAGTTTTCCAGCATTTCTTTATTCACTGATATGGGTTTTGTATGAAACTTTGAAGATAGGTAGAAAAAAAATCCATATTTGCAGAGACATTATATCTTGCATTTCAGGGCTTAAGTCAAATTCATTACTAGGAGTGAAGAAAAGAGTTTTCCTTCAGATCAGGCCATTCCAGATGTGCTTCCTATGAAGTCCTCTTACCCTTCTGAAAGCTTGGGTGCAGACCCTGCGAGAAGGGGGGATACCTCACCAGAGAAAACACTCTTCTGAACTGGTGTGAGAGCAGGTATCTACAAATTATGTCCTCTTGTACCTATTCTAAGGTTAACTATAAAATTGTTCCACAGTGAAATAACAGGATTTAATTGCACTTTCATGCCAGTGAAGAATAACGAAGACTTAAGGGTTTTTAGAGATAAGGATATACCTAATATTTAGCCCTTATAATACCACATCAGGATGTGATATAAAGAGGCTCAAAGCCAAGCTCTGCCTCATGAACAGTAGAATCTTGGATCTGGAGCCTTTAGACCTACTGACTATACTTCTTATCAGGTGACTGCCTGTTGCAGTATGTCTCTGCCCCCAGAAGTTCTGCTGGAATCTGAAAAATTTATCTGAGATAAGTTCTGAAAATGAAGTCATGGTCTTTGACAAATACAGTTCTGTTTCAGTACGGAAAAAAAAAATATTGTTCTAATAGTGCATTTCTTTCAACAAAATGAAATAGAAACTTATTGGAACCCTGAGGGCAGCTGTGGGTCTTATTTCCCTTGACCAGCCTGACCTGGGGTCTCCATCCATACATCCTACCCATGGGCTCAGGAGCTCCACTAAAGTTCACCCCAGGGCTACATTGCCCTCTGCCAATCCTGACCTGCAAGCTGACATTCTGGCCTAAGTTTGACCTTGCCCCATCACTATGGACTTGTCCAGTGATAGTAGGCTGTGTTTTGCCCTAGTCACCAACACCAGGCATGATTCTGACTCGCTGATTTGCCTTCCCAGCTTCATCTTGGCACTTCAGCATCAATACAGCTGTGCCTGGCTATTTGGGCAATGGGGTGGTGCTAGCTGCCACATCTGGATGTGCCCTGCTTGCCCTGCTTGGTGGTTGAAAGAAATATTATTCAGGTGGAAACTTTGAAAATCCATTAAATATTGCCAAGTCATTTTCTTCTGACATTTTAATGTGAATTTTTCAAAAATAGAATGAATCAGAATTTTTTTCTGACATAGTTCTTGTATGCATGTGATAAGATACGTTTACATAATATTGTCCCCACATAGTCTAGGGTAGAGATAACATGGGAATTATTTTTGTAATTAAGGCATTAAGGAACATGACCTCCTACAGAAAGTAGTATTTGACTAATTCAGCTTGTACAATGGGCACATATTGTACCTCATGGGTAATCTAAGAGCCCTGGGGACTCTCTGACAAAGTACATTATTGCTATTTTTTAAATTATATTTAAAAAAAAATGCTCATTCTTGTTTGTTTTCCTTCCTATTGTCTCTCACAGATCTCTCCCTATTGTTCCTTCTATATGGAACCTCTTAACATCAGCATTTCTGTACATATGTTAGCACAACGGGTTGCCATAAAGGATTACAGATGTGGTTCCTACAAGGTCACTCAAAAATTCAGGTTGGAATATAGGCTATAACTAAAGACATGCTTTAATTCAAAGTAAATTCAAAAAGTAAATTGCGTTTCCAAATTTCCTCACAAGTAGTACGTTTTACAGCTATGGAATCTGCTATTGAGTCATTCATGCTGTGCTCAGGCTTCAAATGAGTAAACCGTGAAGAAAGCTGTATGCCTTTATTGGAAGTCTCACAGCACCTCTTTCCCTTTATTTGCAATAAAAATTAAAGACAAAAATTTAAAAGAAAGTAAAAGCTAGAAATGGATTTAGGACGTAGTCAATGACACACAATAAATAAAAATGCTTGTGTTCTTATGCATAGTTTATCAGCAACAGCTTTTCAGGTGTTTCACAGCAGCGATTGGTAACAGTGAGCACACTAGACCTGGCATTTTCTTAAGCCTTTACTGAAAAAAATGAGTCACAAGCAACTTTATTATTCCTCTGGGTCTAATTCGTAGGGAAAGGAAGATGGAATAGTGAAGTGACTTACTTAAGTCACAGTCCAGGTCAGTGGCAAAACTGGAAGAAAAGCTCAAAACACCTTAATTGTTTGGAAAAACACTTGTATACGGTAGGAGGACAAGCCTCACAGCACAAGACTCTTAATGTGAAAAGGATTGAGCCCCACCTAGAACCATAGACCTTTGCTAAGCAGAGAGAAAAAGTCTATTGTAGCTCAGCAGTTTGAGAAAAAGAGTGGGGACTCAGCATTCTGTTTTACACTGTGGTTTCATGCTGCTATACATTCCTGTAACTTTGATATGCAACCCTGGCTTTATCATTAACTTGCTCAGTGGACTCAAATACATATGTTGCAGAGCAGGTTGCTCCTTGACCACTCATGAAATCAGGGGCTGGAAAATGCAAGATTTCCTTGTTTTGCCGCTCTGCAGTTGCAAACACGTATCATTATAATAAATAAAATATGAGACTGTCTTCACCAGAGCCTGATTTTTGGCTATCTATATTTGTATCTTGAGTAAAAGATAGAAAGAGCACCTGCTGATTCACAGAGTTTTTCTGATGATTAATTTCACTGAAATACTGCTCTTGACGAAAACTGGGAAAGCTAAAGACTGGGGTTAGCATGTAGTAATACTTATTTTAATGGAGATGTAGTTACCAGCTCTCATGTGAAAAGGTGAACTCAGGTGAACTCAACTCAAACCCTCTGCCCCACACTGTAGTAGGGTGTTACAGCAGATGACATTCACAAGTAGGAGTATGCTGGGAAAGCTGTCTGTGAAACACAGCTCCTTACTGTGGTATCTCTTCCAAGCAGAGGCAAAGGACTCCTTTTCCTTTGGGTCTCTGTGCATTATTTTCCCTATGCATGATCCAAAACCTGCTCAGGTCAACAGGAATCTTTTCTTTGAGTTAAAGGAACATTAGCTTCCAGCCATACATAGCAAGATAATTGTAGGAGTACCTGTAAGGGGTGATTCACTCTCTTTTGAGTGAATTTGGATGCTAAAATTCAGGAAAGTACTATCAAAAGAAGAAATCTATATTCTGAAAGCCTACTCTTCATAAATACTATGGAAAACAACCAATCTTTTGTGTGTTTCATTTTTTTACCAGTATCTGATTATATATCAGCAATTGAAGGAAACATGAAACATCTGCAAAGTCAGTATTAATATACACACAGAGAACTGAAGACACTGGGGAACAAAGAAAATAGTTAAGTCTCTCAGAGTTAAAAACCTAGACAGTACAGTTTGATATACTCTGTAATGCATAGCTATTATGTAAGTTACACAGCTCTGAATGCACATTCACCTACAACACCACTTCCCTTAAGTTTTTATGTGTTTCAAATTGTCAGACATTGATGCATTTTGTTCACCTTATTGCTTGTATTTTCAATTTAGTGGAGGTTTACAAACATAATGTTTTTAATAGATTCCAAATGAAATAGTGCATTTGGAGTTTCTTTTATCCACAAGAAAAGAGAGGGATAAATCAACAAAAGTTTACGTGCATAAAACTGAGGGCCATCTATTGTAGTCCTTTCCTACCCATATATGATAATGACCTTCCTGTTGATTTTGAGATAACTACCCTGAGGAATAAAATATTGCAGCATTTATTCTGTTAAAACTGTATGGTTTTGCCTGAGTAAATGCTGCAGGTTTGGTCCTTTACTTGTTTTAGTGGTGTTTTTAAAGCTCAGAAAAATAATTTTACTGAAATTGCTAGAACTTTTGCCAATTATTTCACTGGGAACAGGAAAATAACCATTCCTAGGCAGTACACAGGAGACAAGAAAAGATATATAACTTACTTTCCCCTGGTAGTTTCAAAGCCAGACACTTTGGAGTTGATATCCTGCTGGATGCTGGTGATACCGGTGGTGTGGGAGGGCTGCTTGACAGATCTGTTCCCTGGAGCTGTATCCTGGCTTGTAGTGACCACTTGCTGGAGGGGGACCTCTCTAGCATCACTTTGTAGAGTTGTCTCTTTGCTGCTAGATGAGCTTCCCACCTCATCTCTGTCAGAGTCACCAGCACTGTGTCCATTTGACTGGCTTGCAGGGGTAGATGTTGTAGGACTGGAAATTTTCTTCACTGCTTTCATTCCCAGTGTCTTGCCTGAAGATACAAAAGGAGGTCCCGGTGAGGCACTCACTTTGGCAGCTTGGATTTCAGAATGGGGTGACTCCCCAGTTATGGTCAAAGATGGAGTCAATTCTGAGTGACTTGTCTGGGTTTCACCACCCTGTCCTGTCATCCAGAGCTTTCCTTGGGTGTTAAATCCATTGCAGCCACTCTGTAAGTGCAACAGGAGCAGCAAGAAGATGATCTCCTTCATTCTGATGGTTTGTAGATGCTACAAGTAATCTCACATTTATTTCCCAAAGAAAGAATCCTGTAGCTTCTCCCTTCTCCTGAGCTGCTGCTTATATACTGAGCCTACCCAGAGGATGCCCTGTCAGGCTTTATTTTCGTAGAAAGGAAACAGGTTTTGGTGTTTCAAAACTGACTGAGGAAGCATGGTTTCCTGTTTCTGTGGATTCCTCTTCAACCTGTGACCCTTTGGAGAGTAAGAGCCTGGCAGCCTATATGGGAGGAAAAAAGAAGTTTCTGCAGAAGGCACAGGATAAATATTAATGGCACAATAGAAATGTGGGAAAGTATGTACTGTGAAGTAATCCTGAGGGATAAAAATTGAAATTATTAGCTAATTTTCCTTTCACATGTGCATGTACAGAGAAGTGACTTGTCATATGTGCCCTTTGAATGGTTTGTAATTGTGACCTTGTTATTGAAAAAGATTTGGCAAAACTGGTGTGCTACACAAAACTGATCATTTGCTGTGCCTTCTCTTTTTGTTTGAATGTTTAAGCACACTGCTGCCAGCAGTGAGGACATAAGAGGTTCACTCTGTACCCACTGTTGTACCACATGCCTCTGAATGTAATCATTTACCTGTAGTCATTGGCCATTTATGCCTCATCCTATATCTATACTTCATAATGATGTGTATGAAGTATTTCTCTAGCATTGCCTATAGGTGTTGGGTGTTATTTCAGATTCTCTAGGGCATGAGAAACACCTACATGGGCCTGGCAGGGGCAGCATGTGATCTATGGGAGATGCACCCTTCTAGGTCATTTCAAATAGTGTTAAAAGCTTTCATGGGACAACTGCATCCCATCCTCCCCACTGGCTGTAACTGCAATTTAGACACCTAGTTCAGTCACAACAGCCCCATGCAGTGCTGCAAGCTGTGGGCAGAATGGATGGAAAGCTGCCCAGTGGAAAATGCCCTGGGGGTGCTGGTCAACAGCCATCTGAACATGAGCCACCGTGTGCCCAGGTGGACAAGATGGCCAATGGTATCCTGGTCTGTATCAAAAGTAATGTGGCCAACAGGACAAGGGAAGTGATTGTCCCTCTGTACTGGGCACTGGTAAGGCCACACCTTGAGTGCTGTGTCCTGTTCTCGGCCCCTCACTACAAGAAAGACATTGAGGTGCTGGACCGAGTCCGGATAAGGGCAACAGAGCTGGCAAAGGGTCTGGAGCACAAGTCTGATGAGGAGTGGGGAGGGAGCTGGAGTTGTTTAGCCTGGAGAAAAGGAGGCTCAGGGGACACTTTATCTCTCTTTACAACTACCTGAAAGGAGATTATAGCAAGGTGGGAGTTAGTCTCCTTTCCCAGGAAACTAGTGACAGAACAAGAGGAAATGGCTTCAAATGGTGGCAGGGGAGGTTAAGATTGGATACTGGGAAGAATTTCTTCACTAAAAGGGCAGTTGAGCATTGTAACGGGCTGCACAGGAAGGTGGTAAAATCACCATCCCTGGAAGTGTTCAAGAAACAACTGGACATGGCATTTAATGTTATATTCTAGGGGATACGGTGGTGTTCGGCCAGAGGTTGTACTTGATGATCTTGGAGGTCTTTTATAACATTAGTGATTCTATGATTCTATATTCAGCAAAAAGACTAAAGATTATTTTTTACTCCAAAAGGATAGATGAATAATAGAAAAACCCAGAGAGGTTGCTGGTTCTTCATACCTGAAGATATTCAAAACTCAACTAGACAAGACCCTGAGCAATGTGAACTAAGCCCTTCTTAGCATTGGGTTGTGAACCAGATGACCTCTGGATGTCATTTCCAATCTATATTACTCTATAAAATTATGTTTAATATCTATAAGGTATATCTCTCCTCCTCTCCTGCCATTCTCCAGCTGTCTGGACTAAGGCCATCTAGTTTCTTGCTGAAAGAAAAGAAAGGGAAAAGGTAATTGCTGAAGAAATTGCATAGAGAAAAGTAACATGAAATTTTAAAGTATGTACACAGCAGCAACAGAATAGACCTGTCAGGAACCATACAGATCCGAAAGGCCATTACCAATTAGTTAAAAAAGCCTCTGGCCACTGACACAAGTGCTGTAGTAAGGACTATGGACAACACAACTATGAAAGCCAACCTCACAAATCTGGGAGCAGAACAGAATCTTCTGGGCATACTTCATATTATTTAAGGACCACCTTTTGTAATAGAATCAAAATCCCCATTCCATGGAAGTCTGAGGACTAAGCGGGCCACCATGGAAAAACTGGTACATTATTTGAAATTTTTTTTTTTCAGAAATTACTTAAAAAACACCCTCAAAACAAAGCCCAAAAGCAAAACACCAAACATGGAGAATAAAGCACTAGCTCTTGTTGCAGTCAAGTAAATCTCTGTGATGACTGTTCCTGTTTGGAAGATTTGGGTAACAGTGCCTTGCTTTCAGTTTCCAGGTGAAAACATTTAAGTGTGTTAAAGGGTTGGGTCTTCCATTTGTTATGGTTTTATTTTTCTGTTTTATTGTCTTGGTAAAGCACAAGCTTCTGCATAAGTAAAACAGATGCAGTTTTATGATACAACACTAGAAAAGACATGCAGTTGTGCTCCCTTTTGGAGACTTCATTTCCCCACTCTTTTTTTTATTCATAGTTAAACTCTGTAAATGACCTTTAAATGTAGGACACAAGAGACAAACTAATGAGCAATTTAATTTAAAGACTAACATAACCTATTTCATGTGAGTGCTTATCTTTTTGAGCTTTATATTTGAGATTTTGAATTAATACCATTACCTGAATTAGCATTTGGCATCCCATGCTTTTTAGAAATCCCAAGACAAAATAAAGGGTAAATTAGTGTTGACTGTATTTGCAAATTGAACATAAGCTGACTTTAAAAAAAATCACAGCAGCTGTATACTGTGTTTATGCAGTAAGAGTGCCTAATAACAAACAAAGCTTGGATTCTGCTTTGAGTTACTCCATGCAAGTGTTAATTCTGCCTCTAAATTCAGAGAAGCAACTGCAGATTTCCACCAGTACAGAGAAAAGCAGTGTAGAAGAGTCTGGCTTTTGGTGGTTGATAGATTTCATTACAGCACTGTTTATTTCCTTGTCTGAATATTCCAAAATGAAAATTTGTTGTTAATATGATTTTATTAGTATATATCTCGGCTGTAGATTAAAAGATAAAATTGTTTGAAGCTGTTTTTATTTATCAAAACAATTTTGGCACTGTAAGAAACTTAGGATATCCATTTTCAGATTGCTGTATGCTGGATCTGAATCCCATGTTCATCTTAGATCATATTTCAGCATTTGTTCACATCCAAGTGCTGCTTGTCTTGGTGCAAATTGAACCCAGGAAGAGATCAGCACTTGGATGCATTTGGTGAAACTTTGGTAGAAATAGGTTCAAAATTATCCTGAGACCTCCAACTCAACATCCTGCTCACCTCCTTAAGCATAAATCCACAGGTGCCACATCTTTTGTATTAGTTGTGTATCAGTGTTACTGAAATCCCTGCATGTTGGGATGGCCTCATGGGCTTTTCTTGATAATTTTAAGGGTTGACTTTGGAGCAGAAGCCAGATTTCAAGTTTCCAGTCTTTAACTGTCCACCCCAGAGTCTACACTCATGCTAGCTGTTGGGCACATTCTTTCACTCAAGGAGTCTTAACTTCTGTTTTAGCACATTCAGCAGGAGCAATGGAGAGTCTCTCATCTCCCATGAGAGCACAGAATGGTAAAAGAAGCAGCTTTCTGGGAGGTGAAAGTGGAGTGTGAAGATGTAACTGCACTTCTGGGGGGACATTTAAATCACCAGGCTACATGACATGAAAGAGCAGTACCCTTCTGTTCACAAAAGAGTTATCCCTGTTTGGTACTGCAGAAGAAAGAACAGTGTTTATTTTCAGGATCACAGCTGTGGTTCTTCAGATAAGGCAATTACTTTACTGATCCCTGAGTAAGTTGACCAAAGGCTGTGATTTTAAAAACAGTTTTGTATTTAATATCTGCTAATGGCACACGCTCAACACTGTGACTTCAGACAAATCCCTGAACGTCTCACTGAATAACTTGAACCATCTTCAGAAACTTTCAACTCTCCCCAAGCACTGTAAAGAGAGCATCAGGTTTGCTCTCTTCTAAGTTACTAGACTGCATAGCCACTTGGGCAGATCTACTGTTGATTTGCCAGATTATTTAATAACTCCTCTAAGTTCATCTGTCTGTCTCACAGCTCTCTGTCATCCTCACTCTTTGGGGCTGAGATACAGTTTAATATGAAAAGCAAAAGCCACAATGCAAAGAAAGCAAAACAAGGAATTAATTCACTGCTTCCCATAGAACGGCAAGTGTTCAGCCATTTCCAGGGGTGCAGGGCCACATCATGTGTAACAATTACTTGGAAAGACAAGTGTCATCACTCCAAATGTCCCCTCTTCCTCCTTTTTCCTCTCACTTTATGTACTGAGCATGATGCCATATAGTGTGGAATATCCTTTTGGTCAGTTTAAGTGACCTGTCCCATCTGTGTCTCGTCCCAGTTTCTCATGCACCCCCAATGTTGCCAACATGACAGTACAAAAAGCAGAGAAGGCCTTGGCTTGTAAGCCCTGCTCAGCAATAATAAAATCATCTCTATATTATCAATCCTGCGTTCAGCAAAAATCCAAAACACAGCCCCATATTGTGAAGAAAATTAACTATACCCCAACCAAAACCAGCACCGTGAGAAAGCTGTTATTGAATAGCACTTTATTCCACTGGCATGCCTCCTGCTGGGAAAATTTGGCTTTCCCTTGCTCTTCATCAAACACACTTGTATTTGACATAATTTCTCACATTTCTTGTAGTGCCTCTTAATACCAGCTGAGCTGGTCCAGTGAAAAAGACACTTTGCTTTCTTCTCTCATATACAAATGGACAAAGCAGCACTGAAGATATGAAAACAGACATATCAGTATAAGATGACATCACTTCTGTAGTCACTCCTCAATGTTGCAGAAAATTTTTATCAGGTTATATGAAGACCTTTAAATATCTCTATGTCAAAATAGATGGTCTCTTTTTCTTATTGTAATGTTTCCTCTCTAAGCCCCAAAGGCATATTGAAGACTTCTGAGCAATTTTGAATTCCCATACTCATTGTTTTGTTTTGGTTTTGGGTTTTTTTAAGGGCTTTTTTCCAACATGTATGGCTGGTTAGCATGAATTAAAAGCATACATTACAAACTAAGCTATCATGCTGCATTTTACTGGTTATAATCATTGTATGCTTAGACAAGAATATTTCTCCATGTCTATCCAGGAAGTTCAAATGTAATGTTTAAAATAAGATTCAATTAATTGATAAAGATCACTATGTCCCTCTTAAAAAAAAACAAAAACAAATTAAAAAACCCAAACCAACCCCCCAAAAAAACCCCAAACAACCCCCCCCCAAAAAAA
>VXBX01009030.1:772210-793808 GCA_013400415.1 Scytalopus superciliaris
AAAAACCCAAACCAAAAAAACCCAAAGAAATCCCCCCAAAAAAACCCACACCAAAAAACCCACAAAAAACTCCCACCCAAAACAAAACCAAAGCCAAAAAACTCCTTTGAATCTTAGTTTACTTAGAACAATAGTAACAGGAGAAATCATTACTGTGTGTAGAAAGAACATAGTAGCAGAAGGATTTTCCAATTAACGGGTAGGATGTGAAGTTTGCGTGATTACAGCACGAACTCTTAGTGGTTTTGATGACTCAGCTGCAGTTGGGATCCAGGTAAGGCAGAGAGGCATGTTCCATCATCAGCATCACCCTTGATCAAACTAAGCAAACAAAATACCCCAGAGTATTTCAGTATACTTTTGCTGAAATCTCTTGTGATAGCTGTGATTTTAAAGTGTATTCTGATACATTCTTTTCCTTTGCCTGTGGGCAAGGTTTTAGCCTTCAGAGACATTTATGTATTCTTTTACATACACTGTGGGAACAGGGGTAGCTGATGAAGGAGACTGCTCTCTGCTTTGCTCTAACTTCAGCCTGTCCTTAGGTCAAAGATGACACCAGGTAAGAGGGAACTGGCAATTGTCTGGTTACTTAAAAAAAAGCAAAACCAAAACCCCTGTGAGCTTTTCCTACCATGTTATTTCCAGAAATGTCTTTGATAGGCAAATAAACCAAAGAACACTAGGTTTTCCTAGAACAAAAGAAATAACTCATTAGTGCAGAGCTCTCACTTCAGCCACTTCCTTCCCAGAATTTCATCCCAGGTGTGATGGAGGTACTGGCCTCTGGTGAGCACTATAGCCACTTTTACCAGCCTCTAGGGGATGGTGCTAAAAGGCAGTTTAGCTTAGGGAATGCTCACACTATTGTGGAGACCAGACCCTTCCCAAGTGCCAAGAAATCAGCAAAAGACCTAGGACAGCAACAGTTACCTACATAGCCTTTAAATTCAAAACTAAGAAAAGCTTGGCTTTACCTTCAAGAGAATGTGGCAAACTGGGGACTAAGCAATGATGTCTGAGGGACAGAAGCTTTCTGGATGCATTTTTCTTCTGTCTGATGGTGTGGAATTCCCACACATATCTGCTATTGATAAAGCTCCATTAGCTGTGAAAAACAAACTCCCACACTAGCTCATTCTCTAGTGTATTGATCAATAATGTCCTGTGGAAATTAGAAGGAAGCCAGGGCTCTAACAAAAGACCAGAGAAGTAAAAATTTCTTCTGTTGGTAACACACATTCGTATCTGTGCTGGGGTGTTCCCTTGCAGTTAGAAGTGTCTCCACAAGGGGTGATCAATCCTCCTGAACAGCAGTGCTGCAAGAGCAGCATTTCCTGGAACTTTGGAAATAGTCAAAACCCTTGGCCTACTTTATGGGCAGGTCATCGAGTGCTGCTAATTCTTCTGGAGTGTGTATCATATCTGTTTTGCAGGGTGTAGTGCTAACAAACAGCGTTCAGCATGTGTACCTCTCTCCTTTGGCAAAAATGGTTGCTTGATTTTGTTCATATCAATAGGGATGAGAAGGGAGATCAGGATGCTGCTGCTACACCTTTGGTAGCAAAAGGGAAGGAATAATGAGGGGAAAGAGAGGTGACTGAAAATAAAGAGGGCGTGAAAAGGAAAGGAAACTGGTAAGGGGCAAAGAACAGACATGGCAACTACAGAAGTAGTGACAGGGAACCCTGTGCTAAAATAGGGATTTGCTACTTCAATTAAGATTTCTTAGACCCTTGAAGACCTTTTAATGTCAAACTTTCCCTGGTATGGGTGAAACAAAAAACTTTCAAAAGTAGAACACCAGAATAAGGTCTGCACTGCTTTGTCTCCCGGGGTTCTCTACAGAAGTCCCTTTCCCTACTTATACTGTTGTGCCTGTGCCAGGATGTAAAGAAACAGGTGAATGTGTGAATGAAATATGCATCAGGGCTACTGCTGGTCTCACCAAAAATGACATGAGTGTCCAGAGTGAGGTGAGAGCTTGTCCCACCCTTGCTTTCTCCTTTCCACTTAATTCCTCATATTTCCTGAATATTGTAAAGGATACCTGGGACATTTCAAAAGCAGCAGCCAGAAATGGCCCACAATTACCAACCTAATAAAACTGACGAGTCTGTCAAGCTGCATAAGGAGCAGCCTCCTTTTAACCAGTTAGCTATGACTGCATGCTACAGTTGATATTCCTCTCATCACCGTGTTGCTTAAAACTGCTGTTTCCATGGCAAATATACAGACTTGGCTTTCTACAATCACACTTTTTAATCACTTCTCTTGTAGGTATGTATTTCATGGGAAAATAGATTTATTCTTCCCTGCCTCCTCCCCAGCCCTCAAGCAGCTCAGTCTGGAGTGAGAGTCACAGATCCTTTAAAGGACAGTGAGAAGCCACTTGCTTCTTATTAAACAGAATGAACATTGTGCTAGTTATGCAAAGAATGAGTCCTTATGGATTCAATGAAGATAAAAATCTGCTATAAAAAGGCTGCATATGATTTCCTAAGTCCACAGGAGTTCTGCTCATGATGTTTTGTTTTTCTGCATTTTGTGCCTCTGAGGCACCTCTGGGTAGATTTCATTTTTGTCATTTTAAAAACAGAATTGTCTTCTCTGTTTTCCAGCACTGAGGCCCCAGCATTGCAACTGGTAGCGTGCATGCAGCTATGAAGTTCTTCCACTGCTCATGAGATATGGTCTGTTGCCAAACTCTGCCTGGGGCATTTGGAAAGGCTTAGTGAGATAGACACCTAAAAGGGAATGCGATGATACATCCGTAGACATTTCAGTATATATAAATTAAGTTTATCCATAATTCTGTCTCCTAATTTTTGCTGCTGTTCTTGAAATTTGTCCAGGTTTAGTTGGATACATGACTAGAACTTGTTGCTGTTTGTAGGGTGGGTGTATGAGAACTGCACAGGAATAAACGTGTCAGTCTCTAGTTTTTGTAGCCATCTTGGTCTCCTAGTTCTAGTTCAGTAGGGTGAGAAACTTGATTAGCCTGGTGTTTCCCATCTGGCATCTCCGTGGTTTGAAATGCATTGTGTCAGGGTATGACAGTGTCTTAATTTCATTCAGATATGACTCAGGGGTAAGTTGAGTCACAGAACTGAACCAGTTAGCTGCACATTACAGGAGGATCTGCAAAAGCGTCTCTCTCTAGAGTGAAGCAGTCCTTTGGCAGAGTTTTGTCTGGATGGATTTTTAAGCAGCATTTTTTGTGAGTAGGCTTGATAGAAGAGCTAAGAAAGTGGAATGCCTATACAAGAGATTAATCTGATTTGCAATGACTAACTGGACTCAGTTTCCAACACTGATTTTGATTTAACCTGCCCAGTTTCTTTTATAGAATTTGCTTCATCATATTGTTCTCTCTTTCCCCCTACTTAAAAAGATACTTGGGGACCGATGTTCCTTAAGACACTGTTTGAAAGTAGGACACATTATGTCCACATGTGACCAGTGATGTGTTTTAATTTTTCCAGTCAAAAAATGCTGTATAGCCATGGGAAAAGCCATGGATTTCTCAGAAATGTTACTCCAAACCAACTGAAATTTACACTTGAGTGTAGCCTTTAACATAGGAGTTTCAAAATTATCCCTTCCACCCAGACTTGAAACCTTAGATTCAGCTACTCAGTGGATTGCTACTGTGTGGAGACATGTTTTGTTTTCCTGGAAACCTGGATAATATGTAAAACTAATCTATACCGAAGGCTTCTCAAAATCCTCTGATCTTGCAAAAGGAGGATGTTGCTCCAAGCTGTAGGAGTGAGCCCTCTGCTATTTATAAAGAAGCTTTTCCCATCATATGGAAAATATATTTGAGAGACTTTTCTCTGGCTCATGCAATTAATTCTATTCCTAGAAAATTAGTTAGCAGTCTTGACATGCCCTGGGAGAAAAACAAAAGAAGGGCAACATGAACTTCTGTGTGTAATCTTCTATTTGAGCAATTGTAGATTATTTGTAGTGACTAATTTTTCCCTTGGCAAAAAAGTGAGGGAGAGTTGAGTAGTGTGTGATGCAATGGTTGCTGCAGCTGGGAGTTTAGAGTTGGACTGGAGCCTGAAGTGGCTTCATTTAGAAAATAGTGAGCTTTGGGAGTGAGTGCTAAATCTAAATCTATGTGTGTGCTCATATATAGTAGCCATGACACAGTAAGTGCCAAATGAGTGGTTGGATTTGAAAGGTCTCTCTGCTCCGGAGCTAGAATGGTGATGCATTGAGGCTGATACATTTTATCATGTGTATCTGAATGGCAGGACCTGCTAACACCTATTTTGGCAACTGAGTAATCTGTGACTGTCATACGACATTTAGGACATTGCTTCTACAGGAGGTACAGCAATATGGGCCTGTCTGATCTGTTTTCTGAAGGGCCTTTAAATGCTCATGAAAAGACCAACCAGCTTCCTGAGCCTTCCCAGAAAGGCACTTAGACATGCTTAAGGCCTCTGTATAATATTCATATACCAAAAAAGAACAGAAGACATTTTCCAAGCATCAGACAACTGTGCTGTTCAAACTTGGCCCTGGAAAAGCAAAGGGACTCTGGGAGCACAACCACATCGAGTACCCAGTGTGAACCTGTCTTGGACTGGATCACTGAAAGGATTAAGAATGAGCAAGGCCTGACTTTCCCTTCCAGTTTAAACCTTAAGCCACAATTTCCCTTTCTAGAGGGAACACAAAACATCTCTTACAGAAAGCCCTGGTGTTTCATTGGAAGTCATGTTGATGGGCTGTAAGCACCAGGGTTTGTCAGAGACCTAGAAACTACAGAGCAGACACTAATTCAACCGGTTGCATCTTGGTCTTGGACAGGGATGACCTGGACTTGACATACTGTATTGCAATGAATATCCCAGGTAAGAAAGGCCTAGTAACTTTCCTACAAGTTTTTAAGCTCTTCCAATCTCATTTTAACAGAGAGAGGAATCTTTCTAAATCTGCCAGCTAATCCTGGCACATGTATAAATTTCTTTCCACTCCCTTTATTTTTTATTTTTTTATTTTTTTTTTTTTTCATTCAGAGAAAGGGAAGTGAGATAGATGCTGCTTCTCCATTCTCTGTTTACCAAAAAGCATTTCTGGAAGATCTGGACTTGTTTTGGTTTCCTTGAAGCTTCATTTTAACTTTTTCATTGTAACAATAATTAGCTAATGGTCAAGTAGCTATTGCTGGATTATAATTCAGGCAATCTAGTCTTTTGTATGGATGCATCAAACTGGTAACTCATGCAGAGCAGAATCTGTACTGGGACTAGCAGACTGGAGATAGCAGTGAAAAATGTACCAGTGTGTGTTGCAGTTCAGCACAAGCCTTGCCAGTAATCTGGGCCATTAACTAGGGGTGTTCCCAACTACTGGACAGGGAGTTTCAGTGGATTCATTTCAGTAAAAGGACTCCCTGTCAATGACAGGAAATTTTGGTGAAAATCCAAAGAAAATGTAACAGAACAGGGAAGGACAGGCTGTGCCTGGCTTCCTGTGAAGCTCCATGGTTCTATGAAATGGGTTGTATGGCCTGCTGGAAAACACAGCCTTCACAAATTTATGAGGCACAGTAAAATGAAATGATTGATGGCTTATTTCTGGCTCTTCAAACTGCTTGAACTGAGCAACACATTTTTTTGTCATGTAGTGGGTTAGGGCCTAAGATGAGTGTTTATGTTTGTGTGTGAGCTATGCTCACCCTCTGCAGTAATAAAATTTTCTCTATGAACCCCATTTCCATTTCTGCATGTTCTTGGTTGGTTTGCCACTGCCAGCTACATTTGCTGAGTTTCAGTCAGTCCCAGCTGATACATTTCTGAGTTGGAGGGGTAGAAAAAATAGCTTTCCTTTTGGATGGTGGCTGTTGCCGTGCAAGAAAATATGCATATCTAAAGCGGTAGGGTAAAGCCTTCCTAAAGCCACTCAGGCAGGCACTGTAGGGTACATAGAAGAATATGGGAACAGCTGACTGAAGGTGCATCATGATGTTGAGTAACCCACAGTGGCAGGCATGTAATAAACTTGTTTAATACACAGAATCTGTGCATGCTCCCTTTAGTGTGCATCGGCATTCAGCCTCACTCTTGGCCAGTTCAGCTTGGGGTGGCAGTGCACCGTGGCTCCTCCAGCGTGCATGCTGGGTCTCCTACTTGGGGCCACCAGCAGACTGGTGGAGAGGTTACGAGGTGACTAGGGACCCCTTGTTTGACCAGATTTTCCCCCCATTTTGTGTGGTGAACTTTATGTTGGAAAAAGGAAAATGAATGATCCATTTACTCAAAGAAGTGGGGGGACTCTCAGAAGTACAAGCTGCTCTGCTTCAGTAATACATTTCCAAGGGATTTTTGAACTCATACCCTCTTACTATTCTTGCCTCCGCATAGCAGGTATGAAGCTTTGTATATGGAAGGCCAGCCGAAGGACGAACAGGATGAAGGCTCAGTTACACCAGAGGTGTCACTACAAACAGAAAGGTCAGTCCTCCATATCACAACTACTTCCAGGAGGGAGAAAAGATGAGTTATAGTTGTAGGCAATCCCCTTCCAAGGTTAACAGAGGGCCCAATATGCTGACCAGGCCCAGCCCATGGGGAGGTCTGATTCCTCCCCGGGATCTGTGTCAAGGACATCACCAGTAACTTCCTATCCCGGTGCAGACCTCAAAGTACCACCCATTATCGATCACCCAAATAGGGGGTGATGAAATGGCAACATGCAGTCTGAGTGTGATCAGAAAAGTCTTCAGGGCCTTAGGGCATTTGGTAAGGCAATCTGGGGCACAAGTCATAGTCTCCTCTGTACTTCCTGTTGAAGGCAGCAACACTGGAAGAAACAGATGGGATGAGTCTATTAATAGGTGGTTCTGCAGCTGGTGTCACAGCAAAATTTAGGTGATTTTTGACAATGTAATGGTCTACTAGGAAGGTGACACAGCCTTTACACCAATGCACACAACATGGGAAACAAACAGGAAGAGTTGGAAGCCATCACACTTCTAGAGAGCTTAGTTTCCATTACTGAAACTTGGTGGGATGAATCCCATGACTGGAGTGCAAACTGTTGATGGCTAAAGGCTGTTCAGAAGAACAGGGGATGAAGGAGAGGTGGAGGGGTTGCCCTCTGCATCAAGAGGTGGATTGAGTGTGAGGAGTTGTCTCTGAAAAACAGCCATGAGCAGGATGAAAGCCTGTGGGTAAGAATCATAGACTGAGACAACAGAGGGAACCCTGTGGGTGGTGTCTGCTACAGTCTGCCTGACCAAGGGGAGCCTATTGGCAAAGCCTTTTTGCTCCAGCTACAGAAGGCATTGAAGTCACAGGCTCTTGTCCTGCTGGGGGACTTCAACCACCCTGACATCTGCTGGGAAAGGAGTACAGCAACCTGTAGGCAATCCAGGAGGCTCCCTCCATGACAGGGGGGTTGACACTACATGATCTTTAAGGTCTTTTCCAACCCAGGACATTCTATGACTCTATGATGCTTTATCTGTTGTCATATTCAGTAATACATGAGGAGGCCAATGACTTTTCTTCTGTTAATCTGTTTTTTTGCCTGCAAGATGCTCAGAAACATTTAAAGAGTTCAACAAAATAAGCAGCAAGGGGTACAGGTATATACCTGAACTATACCGTCTTTAAGCACATTTTCTGACACAAATGTAATCCCAAAAAAAATTTATGGAAATTATATTGAAAGCAAAAATCTGAATCTACTCTCTTGCAGG
Organism: Scytalopus superciliaris; assembly: GCA_013400415.1. Classification (NCBI taxonomy): domain Eukaryota; kingdom Metazoa; phylum Chordata; class Aves; order Passeriformes; family Rhinocryptidae; genus Scytalopus; species Scytalopus superciliaris. Next base: position 779,934 of record VXBX01009030.1, read on the forward strand.
TGTAGGCCTGAAGAAATTGCTAAGAATAGAAGAAGACAAGAAGTTGGTGTAGAGATGAGCTGGAAGCAGAGCTTATAGCTGAGTATTAAAAATGTAGGAAGTCTAGGTTGCTCCTGTGCACACCTTAAATTTAAGACCATGCTGATATACAATGTTGAACTGGGGGTTCTGAACTACCACTGCTCCCATACAGAGAAATTATTTAATACAGACAGATCAGTATAAAAAAAATATTGGAATGTAACAATTTTTAAGCATTATCATATTGAAGGATATTGTGGACTACTTATGTGTATATATTTGGTAGGACTTTTACATGTATAATCATTGAGAATCTTATAGCTTTAACTGAATTTTTAAGAGTTTAACTTTTTAAAAAATGTAAAAAATCTTCAGTCCTCCACTGAAAGTTACCATTCCTGGATCTGTTAATATAGAATATGGCAGAACTTTATTCTCAGGAGGAAACTGAGGATCAATTATTAATTCTGCTTTAGTTACTGTTTGCTTCTCAAGGAAATTATTTTCAAAACACATCTGTCTATCCTTATCCAAAACTTGTTGGAGAAAATCGGGAACTTGCAATTGATCTCATCCATTCTGTAATCTTGCCTTTGGTGTTCAACAGCTTAAACAAGAAGTTTTCCTTTTTTGATGGAGGTAAATTACAAAAAAACCACCCTTACAATTTGGCAGGAGAGCTGCTTGTTATCTGACATTTTTAATTACTGTGGGAAAAGACACATACAAATTCTGTGTACTATTTGATTTCCAGAATCATTTTTCAGTGACTATTCAGATTGGAAATGTACACATACTGGTTGTTAAGGTAACATAAGAAGGAACAAGCAGAAATCTTCATCTAAGCCTAATTCTCATTGAACTCAACACATTTTGGCTGACTAGAGAGTTCAGTATCTAAAAACTGGAGAGAACATAGCAAAAGGTCAAATACAGAGACATGTTAATCCTTTGGAGAAAACAGTTGATGAGTCTGCCTGAGATACTGAACCTTTTCTTCAACCACAGTGTAACAACATGCTCTTCATGTCCCCGGATGCGAGTCTTGTACATTAAAAAGAGAAAGCCAAGGTTGTAACTCAGAAATTATAACAGAGGATACGAGAGCTAGTGACACAGCAGAGCATCTCAGAGCTTAGAGGCTGCTATACAGATATAGAATTGAGCTTCTAATGTTAATCACAGTTCATATGTTTGGAAGAAAGCCTGCAAGGTTTCAAACCACACTGAAGACTATTCAGCCATAACTAAGTCTACTGGTTTGTCTGGGATAGCATTATATTTCTTCAGAGTAGCTAGTATGGGCTGTGTTTTGGGTTTGTGCTGGAAACAGTGTTGATAACACAGGAATATTTTAGCTATTGCTGAGCAGTGCTTACACAGCATCAAGGCAATTTTTGCTCCTCACACCACCCCACCAGCAATGAGGCTGGGTGTGCAAAAAAAGTTGGGAAGGAACACACCTGTGAGAGCTGAACCCAGATGACTCAAGGGATACTCCATATCATATCATATCATATCATATCATATCATATCATATCATATCATATCATATCATATCATATCATATCATATCATATCATATGGCATCATGCTCTGCAATAAGAGCAGGGGAGAAAAGAAGGAAGGGGGGACTTTTGCAGTTATGGCATTTATTTTTGCAAGTGCTACAGTTCTCTTTCCCATCCTACTGTGAAGGAGGGAGTGAGTGGCTGTGTGATGATGAGCTGCCCACAAAGGCCTGACTGTGACACTAAGGCAAAGCTTGACAAGACTAACAGGAGCAGGCAAGCAAGTTGAAGTATTGATCTACTCTGTAAATAAGATTCGCTAAGATATTTATAGAAGCTGCAGCAACATAGATAAGGTTACTTTTTCCCTAGGTAAGCCTGCAAATGTAGCATACCCTTGGCTGGAGAGTCCCCGTTGGTTTCCACGCATGCTTACTTAGATCTAGAAATTACATCACACTGAGCCTTTTAGTAGCTCTATACAGCTTCCCAGAATGATCTCACTTTCTCCAGCAGACTGAGGTCGTCCTACATGTGCCTGTGCAGATACATTGAGAAAAACACATGTGATCCTCACTGGATTCTCATCTAGAAAGACTAAGACTGTCTTTGTAGACTTATACCGACAGGGGTTTGTTGCAAGAAACATCTTTCTCTCTCCTTGTAGTTAAAAAGGAATACTGCAACAGGATCCTGCTGTTCTATTGATTAACACTATTCTGCTGTTTCTAATGCCAAATGAATGCTAAATGCCTTGTTCTCCTAGGAAGTCCGATTCTCTCAAGCCTCTGAAATCTGTAATCACAATAGCAGAAAAAAGTCTCAAACAGACTGTGCCATTAGCACTTAGGTCAGTCAATGCTCCATGCTAAAATATATAATTTTCTTTGTGCATGCTCAAACCATCACCATCTTCAGCGTGGGATTTCAGTTCAATATCTGAGCTTTGTTATTTCTCCAGATTTACAAGGGTGCACACAACACAGCTGCTTCTGTGCAACAAAGCTCTGTCTGAACAGTGTGATATTTAAATTAACAAACATTTTGGATCTCAGGGTAGCCTAAAGAGGTTGCATGAAGGCTTGCTTTGTTAATGAAAACAGCATCATGAACCTAAGGGCGCCAATAACTTTAACTGCCCTGAGTAACCTCATTTGGGGTTCTCACCCCATACTATCAGTGCAAGGGCCTAGGAGTCCTGTTTATGCTTGGTCCCAGGTGTGAAAGTTTCAGCTGAGCTCACCCTAAGGGAGCAGCAGGAACACGGGCTGCCCCACACAGCAGGTATAGGACAGCATACAGGGTGGCTTCATCATGGTCAGGACATGCTGATGGGTAGGACAGGGCTGATGGCAGCAACTGGCTCCTGCCAGCCCAGGGACAATGAGCCCAGACAAGGGGACAAGACTGGCCTGAGTCACTCCCTCAGAGGGCTGGGGTTAGGCTGGGGCACAGTGGGGTCAGGTGAAGCTGCTCAGGGCAGATAAGGCCATTGTGTGCCTTAATGGCCCTGAGAAATAGAGTGGCTCAGCTTCATATTTCCCATTCATCTGCAAATTATTTATCCAACTAACTACTTTTATAGTCACATAAGGGATATATTCTCATCTTTATGACAAGTATTGTTCCATCTGTGATGATGGCTCCGCATGAAGCCTAATATTTGCAATACACAGAAAAGGGCATAAAAGCTGCTAGCCAACTTAAGTAACCATAAGAAACATGTTAGTAACATTTGATTTTATCATCTCCCTTCTATATGTGCTAAAAACTATATCCTATCTCCCAAGTCAGCTGATGCCATGAAAGTCAGCTGAAATTCAAAGGGGACTTTAAAGTTGGCACATCGTAATGTAATGTTATGATTTATAGCCTTGATCATTTTATCAAGAAAAACATGAACATTTATATAAAATAATATTGAAATAGTGTTCCCTCTGTAGGAAACTAAAATCAAAAGGAGAAATTTCATATTGAGAGGGAATAAGGTTCTCTTTAGACTGAATTTATAATCTGAGCTACAGCAATCTGAAGGCATATTATTGCACTAACGTTATCACTGCTCTAAACCGAATGTCCCATTTATTGTGCATCCAGGAGACTGACCACAGCCCAGGTTAAGCAGACTAGGGTTAGAGGAGAGGGAACTGTCAGGGTCTGGATGTTTCAGAAACATAACTGATTTTGAACAGAGCAATTTTACCTGATAAATTAAATAAGTAATGAAAAAAAGGTAACATCAGCCTGCAACCAATCACTGTAATTTATTTACTATAAGCATATATTTAATGAATACTTCCCTCACATCCATGTCTATAATAACCCAATTATTCATCTAGTCCTGCAAGAATAACCAGATTTTAATTTTTAATGGCTTTTCTTATCCTATGAATCACAGAATCACTCAGCTGGTTGTCATCTCCAAATTTGCTGAGGGTGCACTCGGTCCCTTTATGTCATTAATGAAGAAATTAAATGGATCCGGAATGCTCTTTGAAGCAGATATTCCTCTCTGCCTGGTTGAATCACAGACAAGTCTCAGAGTATGCAAACTGTTCATTTTGGAAAATAAAAGTTGGAATGAGCACAGCTCACTCCACTTATGGGTATTCTTCTGTCCATGGGACCAAATTAGAGCATCTAGAATACTTCTGTTCCAAATTATTCTAGATGATCAGAATTATCGACTCTAGAACACCACACTGCTTATAAGTGTAGACCTGGCCCAAGAAGACAGGGTCAGGAAGACCTTCTAGAAGGCAGAAAGAGATTTCAATCTCTTTTGTGAAGTGCTGAGGGAGGGATGGTCCTATAGCAGGGCCATACAGCACCACCTGCAGCCAGAAGCTCACACAGCTGGTGGATTCTCACTGAAGAGCAGAGGGCATCTCCCTGGCCTCAGGTGGGTCTGAACTTCCCATGGGGAATGTGCAGGGCTTGCTTGCTGCAGCTCAGAAAGTTGATGAGCTAGTCTGTAAGCACAAGCTGCTGACAGAACATGGCAATCTGGGACAAAGTCAGGTATAAACTACTTTAATTTTCATTTGGGCTAATTAGTTGAGCTGATCTAATTGGACTTCACTAGTAACTTTGGGTTCTTTGCCTAGATTTTACTCAGATCACACCTGGCTTTTTGACTGTTTTGATCTTCTATAAGGAAAGGGACAAGACAGATCCACCTCAAAGCTTTGCCTGGCTCAGCATCTCATACCAGGCCATGTGTAAAGATAGTTCTGTGGTCCCTACAAGGAGTCAGCCTTTCACAGGGCTGGGCTAAATGGTAGCCCAAATCAGACAGATAAAGTCATATGGAGATCATCAAAGCCAAAGGCAGATGAGGATAGTTTTCAGAGACTACACACTAGATGTGTCAAAACTGCAAAATTGTAACACTGTGATGAGAAGGTTCTGGATGGGAGCAATATAACTGACTTATGGAAAATATTAAGGAGACTGGAAATGCTGTTCTCAGCCAGAGATGGCTTAATGAAGTGTCAAGGTCTCATTTTCTCATTCATGCTTTTAGTACTTTGCAGCACAGATGACCCCTGCAGAGTGAATGCTATTTTATTCACAATAGAGAAAAGTAGCAGTGACTGAAACCCAATCTTTTAAAATCACTAAATGGAAATATAGTAGTAAACATTTCTTTAAGATGCTCAGCACACTGATTTTAAGTGAACAACATTAAAGTTCGTTTAGGAAACTGAACATTCATTTTAAAAGTATGTCACCAGACACATTTCAAATTGAAACTCAGGCTTGCTGATGATGTGGAATGCCTTTCTTCAGCGTAGCATTCAGAATACTCATAGAATAATGAAAGCTGCATTTGGCTCATGAATAGCAAGAGGAAATTTTTTACAACTCTGATTTATGCCCATTTCAAGTAGTTCTGAAAGACTATAACATACAGAAGGAGCTTTAGAAGGACCTAGTAATATGGTTATGAGAATGCCAGCAGAAAATAGTATTAATGAGTCTATGCCAGAGGTACCAAGAGTTTACTGTTTGATTAGACATGAGCAGTAAATAATAACTATTAAAACTTGATTGAAACATTGAATACACATTAGCCCTTTATAAACAACTTATATGAACTGTTACCTGTGAGAGAGCCCTGATTATGGACACTAGTCAGCTTCTGCTGCTCCTAACTCCAGCATCACTGTGCCTAATGGCTTGGAAATGAAGAAGATATGGAATGGGTTCTGTGTGGTGTACAAAAGGATGCATTAAGTTCAATGCATACTGACACAGACATTTTTAAGCAATGGCATAACCAGGAATTTTCTAATTGTACAGGAATGGAGATCAGCCTCTTTCAGAGAAGCTTGAAAATGCAGCAATAAAGGCAGCATTTTGTGGTCTGTTATTCATGAGCCAAACACGTGTGGACCTTGGCTGCAAATGGCAGAGAAGACTACAGTGAAAGCTGAAGAGAAACAATCCACTCCATATTCAAAATTCACTGCTAAAATAGCTACAGGGATGTTAAATTCTCATTTCACAGGGCAGTTGGTACCTAGGAAGGCAACGATCTGTGATTATTGGTTACTGTGAATGGTTCACCTGTTTCATTCTCACTACTCCTCAGATCCTTCATCTGTGCTTTATTTTCTTGTTTGTATCCTATCATGAAACTAAGATGATAAGCCCTCTTGAGCCAAGAATATTGGCTATAAAATGTCAAGCACAATGGGGCATTCGGCAGTTATGAGTTATGAGTGAAGTGAATGTTAAAATATATTGTTAGGGGAAAAAACATATTTTTTAAAATATTTTTAATATTTCCTGTTGATTAGGACCATGAGGAGCAGGTGAACTCCTGAGACACCAATTCTGCACAAGTTCTGCATCTGTATTTCAAAATACGAAAGGAAATTGCATTTTGGCCTATGGAAAAATACAGATGCCCAATATGAGTGCAGATCAGTCTATTAGGATCTTTTTTCTGGAGATATATGTAACTGACTGTTTTGTTTTAAAAGTGGAGATTTAGCTGTTTCAAGAAAGATACTTTTGATTTGTTACAGAGAACACATAGCAGGTGAATGACTCCTGAGAGGTGTGAGGCACAACACTGGATATCGGCTGCTCCTGCAAGTCTATTTTGATAAACTAAATCAGTAGCCCTGTTTTGGAGGAAAACTGATTTTGTCCTGTTAGAGACAACAGTGCTGAAAATCTGGCCACTTGTTTAGCTGTTATGGGTGATGGACTTCACTCACCCAAGCACTAAGGTCTGAATATCCTCAGTTTGACAGCGAGTTGCCTTAGAGGCACTAATGGTACAAACCTGGGACTGGTACAGCCTGGGAACAGCTGGGACTTGGAAACTTTTATCCTAATAGAAGTAGGACATGATTGCTGTGACTCTGACCTTGCTGACTTGGGGCACTTAAAAGGATCTGATCATCTAACAGCTTGTAAGCTTTGGCAAATATAGCACCTACTCTGACTTTGGCAAATCCAATCTTGTTCCAGCATCCCCTCAATAAACTGTGGGAGAAATAATTGGCCTAGCACATTGCTTCTACCATGTCACCTCTCTTTTTGCATGTCCTCACTGCCCCTTGTCTTTCCTGGACAGGTCACTGGAAGGATCCCTGTAGCCTGTCCTTCCCAGCTGACCACCTCCTGCCTGCTGTCAACATGCCAGTTCTTGCCTCTCTTCTGCCAGCTGCCTGTGACATCTGACCACTCATGTTTGTTTGAGAATGTTTCATGACCTCTAGCTCACCAACCTCCACACATGAAAAATTATTCTCCAGAAATCTCTACTCAGCCCACTGACAACCTGCAATTTCTTTCTGGACAAACCCCTCATTGAGATGCTTACATAAATTTGACTTGAGTTTCACTGTAGCCTTCAATTGTGACCACTGCCATCATGTTTGCTGTTTTTCTTCCCTTTGTCCCTTACCTAACTATCTTGTCCCTTACTGAAGTGATCTTCCAAGTCTTTTTCTCCTGCCTCTTGGGCGTCGCTGCAAATATGAATGCTTCAAACTGCTTGAGACTTGAAACAAATTGGAGAGCCTCACAGAAATTAAATATTTCTAAGGTAGAGTTTTTCAAGATTTGAGCATGAGGCTTTAACTGGAATGGTAATTTAAATTAAATTATATTTACAGGTACATTTATTTTGTGCATGATTATGAGGAAAAGCAACCTTTTTTTCCCTATTGATTGTCTACATTGCCCAAGCCTGAGTATACATCACCTTGTGAAGAATTTGAAACACCTCCCTGCAATCACTCTGTGTCCTGCTTAGTACTGCATATAGAAAAAATGTTAAAAGCTCAAGTGTTGCCTTAAAATTAAGAATTCTAGATCAAGACAAGTGACTATATGTTTTGTGGTAATATAAACATCTGCAAGAAGGTACAGGCCTGTTGGTTGGAGACTGCACTAAGATACGATTCCAGTAAGTGATTCCATGTAATAAATAAAGGAGCCAAAGAAACCAGAACAGATAATAATGCTCTTATACTGATATTTTGTTATTTTTGGTTCCCCTGAATCAATCTCTGGTTTAATGTCAGCATGAATGGGAGTTGAATTGGACCTGTAGTTGGCGTTAAAAAAAAAAAAAAGTGCTGGCAACTGATGACCATGTCATGAGCATTTGGTGACTGGAGCGGCACCAGCAAAAACCATCTAAGGGACTGACTTGGCTGGGAAGCTTTCAAGTGGGAATCAGAGAAATGAGAAGAGAATCTTGCGTTGCTTTTTCCAGAGAAGACTGTACATTTTCCCTATTGGTTAATACAGTAAAAAATAAAAAACAAAAACAACAAAACCCACCCAATAAACTATGTAGTCTTTATGTACTTGTCCCATATATTATTATTTGCATATTTTTTTATTTGCAACACTGAATGTTCAAAAAGGGAATCTCCTTTTCTGTTGCAGAGAATCTCCATTTTGAGATTCTCCATTTTGCCAGGCAAATGTTAGTGAACATCAGATACATATAAGTTCTGTTTATGAAATGTATCAGATAACAGAATTTTAGCAATAAAGCAAACTTGTTCACAAGCAACATGAAAAACAAAAATTTCTGTGTGAAGATGCAGTTCTGAGTTTGGATATGTTTATCGCCTCTGGGTTATTAATACTTCTCATGCCAAAAGTGCAATCTGAGTGATACCTACCACTTTTATTTTATGTGATGTCTACTTCCCCTTAGAAATTACAGAAAGAAGTCAGTTTGATAGAATGAAGTATGCTCCTGTTTGGGTTTTCCACTTGTTTAAACATTTTCCTGGTTCCTAACTTTAGTATCTGATTAAAGCTGCTGCCTCCCTGGTGTACCTCTTGAGAAATGCTGCCATCCAGGTAATTAATGTGCTGTGCCTGCACTGGCTCAGATACCTATATTTGCATCAGGCTACTTTAGAGCATGCTGTCTTATCACTGACCTTGGAGAAATCTGGTGCTGACCACTCACTCAGACAGAACCTGGGACATAACAGGCATCAGACCTGACTGCACGATGAGTCCCACTTCTCTAGCGTTAGCATTTTGAGTTATGTGAGGTCCTGATAACACATTGCATCACATTTGAGGAAGATGATTGTTTCTTTCAGTTAGCGTCAACCCATTGGTACTATGTAACAGGAAACATCTTAAAGAACAATCAACACTGATTCTGCCAGTCATCCTTAGGTCAGCCTCAGCTGACATACTGGGTGTCTCTGAGTAGAAACATGCTGCCAGATGGCCTCCTTGGCACTCAAGATGTTGCTTTTCATAGCACAGCTTCGCTTAAGGTTCCAGGTGAAACAGACAGAGTTTCTTTGCCCTTCAGCACTGAATTTCTAGCCCAGATTAATTAATTAATTAATTAAATGTTACTGCTGCTTATGAAAGATGTGACAGCTCTGTAACTTCACCCTTGACTGCAAGTAAAGGAGGTAAAGGTCTGGCAGGTTTTGTCTGTAACAGAGGTGGCATAAAGCTGTGAAACCTTCTGTCTGGTGGTTAATGTCAAGATTAGTGTAGCTGAGCTGAAATCTACCAGATGAGAGACGTTCACCAATCTTCCTAAAATATGTGTATATGTACACGTGTATGTACATGCCTCCAATATGGTATTTTACTATATATGTCTGCATCAAAACATTTATATATATGTATATAGTAAATATTCTCTCTCATAGATGTATGCAAATGCATGGAATCATAGAATAGTTTGTGTTGGAAGGGACCTTAAAGATCATCTAGTTCCAATTCCCCTGCCACAGGCAGAGACATGGTAGAAACATATACACATACATATACTAAACCACCCAAAATGGGTCTGAGCTATGTCTGAGCAGATTTTGAGGAGAAATCTTATGCTTTACCTATGCTAAAATATTCTGGTGAACTTTTCTTTTGAGAATGCTTTTATTGTTCTTGTTTGAAAGAAGGAATTTGAGGTTTGACAACCTTGGTTGAGATATACATGTGGGTTATTATAGGTAAGTTTTCAGTTCCAGCCTAATTTATTCAAATGTTAAGATTTACAGAAGAAGCCCTCCTTCCATGGTCTCCAACCACATGGTTTTTCTTGGTTAGATCTCTGGTGCATCCACCTGCACTGAACATGTTCTGGCCTGAACCTGAACAAGGTTTGACCTGTAGTTTTCAGATGTGAAACGGTACATGCTGTGCTTGTGCAGACATGAGCTGAGAACAGGAAGGACTAGACCAGTTGTCTTATCTGACTATGGCAAATACAACAGCTGGAGCTGCATAGCAATCAGATTTCTGAGAAAGAACCTCATGTCAGAGAGAAGCAGGTAAATCAGAAGCAGAGAAGAAGCAACAAGACTAAAGGATGGAGCTATGTCTGGTCATGGAGTTCTATCTATTCAACCTCTTTCAACCCCAACTATTCTATGACTCCTGCTCTCTATGAAGAGTTCTGTCTATACTCAGGTTTTGTCCTGAGATGAAAGACTCTGTGCACAAAGACAACTTAAATTTCAAACCTGCTTTAGTTGCATTTGTGTCTCTTGGCAATGGCTGTGTGGCATGACAGTGAACATCCAGTAACCCAGCACACAGTCAGTATGCAGGTAAATCTATCAAAACAGTTCAGAAGCAGAAATTTTTCCAATAGGAATGAACTGGAAATGGCAACTGCTGCATAATAATGAATATTAATTTTAAATCAATAAACAGAATGTTTCCACTGGGAAACTAACTCTGAAATGGTAAGTTGAAACTTAATTGTATGAAGGCTTTAACACATGTGCTTCACTTTCAGATGAATGAACATCATGGAACACCATGCATGCTCTGGAGTGTTACATTATGATGCTTTGGAGCATGCTACATATTGAGATAATGGTCTGCTAAACCTCAGCCTTATCTATAAGCCTTACTCATACTTTTTTTTTTTTAAATCAAGCATATTTTTGAGTTCTCAGAAATGGCCTATGCACACAGGTAGTTACAGCATGGTCAGTAACAACAGCAACTGGCCAAAGAGAGACCTGAGTGGGAATAGAAATGCAAACGTTGTGATGTGAGAGTCTAGGAAAATGGCCTGAACTCCTGGTTGCCTCTAAGGAAAACCAAAGATTGAAATATATTTGCATAAAAATTGCACTGTTTCACACAGTTAATGTATTTATCAAATTAAGACAATTTTCAGATTATCTGCAATCAGTAGAAAGACCCTGCAGTGGAATAATCAATGTTACCTGTGAGTAGCCTGCCATAAGACAGCTTCCTTTCACACTGCAGCTTTCAGGTTTCCAAAGGCACCTCTCTTCTGAGTAACATCACCTATCAGTTCTGTGGTAAAACAGGGAGCTGGTGTGAGTCACTCCTTGAATAAACAGGAGAAAGCTGTCAATTTAGTGTGTTCAAGGGGAACATTCCTGCAGTGTTTCCACATGAATAGTTATATATTTGAATTTTTAACCCAAAGACAGTAAATTCTGATCAGTTTTACTCTGCAACATTTTTCAATTGTCAATAATTCTTCTTTTCATAGTAATAAAGTAGAGGTACTTGACCATGAGCAACTAAACCAGTAAGTTAACCTGCAAGGCAGGATGGATTGATGGAGTTTTTATTACTACTTGGTTGACTTTTGCTCTAGATGCTCATGCAAAGTAAACAGTGTCATTAAATAAGGATTTGTTTTAAATGCAATCAGTGGGCAATCTGCTTGCTACTATCCCTTCTTCAGACAGGAAAGGCTTCAGGGGAGAACTTACTGTGATACTAATAGTACTGAAGAGACAACCTAAAAAAAACCCCAACCAGCTGTTGTAGACAATGTGGTTTAAATAGAAATTGCCTTGCAGATACAATGCCTATTCTCTATTATATTTAATTCTGTTTTCCACTTCAATCTCATCCATTTCCAGAATGAAGAATTTGTGTCAACATTTGTGCTCTACATTTTTTTTCTTACTGTGCCTCTTACTCTCTGATTTAGAATTTAACAGATGCCTGTTTTGAATACTACAGATGAAATCTGAAGTTTTACTTCTGCTGTGGCAACTGAATTCCGCTTGCCTTTACCTCTCTATTTCTAGCTGCATGATTTTGCTAACAGACAAGCTTGTTGCTTTGTTTAACAGCAGAACATAATGCCTGCCTTTGATAAAACATAAGACAGAAAAGAATCCTTGCAAAATCCAGGAGCTGCAAACATCTGAGCTCTTCCTCATAAAGTTTTCAGAAGTAGAGCCATAAATGTACAAGGTTATTCATCACATTGGATTCTCTGTTATCACTAGCGTAATTAAATACTGTAAGTCCGCCCAGATTTATATCAGCATAATAAAAAGTAACATTTCATGTGTGTAGTCACTTGCATGCTAGAAAAAAGAAAAGGCTTCTTTAAATCTGGAAGATAATACTTACATAAAGAGTGCAATATTCACTTTAATTCCCATTTGAGGTCTGTGTTTACTGGCCAGGGTACTAGAAAATTACTGAGGAACTGGCTTTCAAAGAGCCAGTTTACATACTAAGGTAAATAAATTGCTGGGCCAGTTAACAAAATGTGGAAAGGATACGATTTTAATTACATTTTATTTACTGCCTGAACTATACCTATTTTCCTTTCCCCAAAACTGGGAGAAAACAGAAATATCACATCTAGTTCTTGCACTACAAACTATGAATGTGTTGCACAAGATGAATGAATTACCTTATGTGATTTTGTAAAATTAAATTTTATAAATATTATACTTTATNTTTGAGGGCAGAATTACGAAGGAATGACTTGTATTGTTGCTTTGTACATTCTTACACAGAGAAATAAAATCTGTTGTGTAATGCTTGGTTGATTAAAGCTACTAGTGAAATGAAGAAAAGTTTACCAAATAGCACAGAAATATTAAGCCTTAACAAGAAACCTGACAAGAGGAAGACTCTGCACTACGTGTTCTGAATGAAAATAAAACCAGGGATGCATCAGCTGTCTGCACAGGATGATGGATGAAAGCTGCTCTTTGCAGCTCACAGCCTTGTATCTCATCTATACCAAGTTCTGTTTCTCCTTCTGAAGTGCAATAAAACCCAAACTGTTTCTGTAGGTCTTTCAGCATTCGAATTGATGTACTGAAGCTAAAGGTCCATCTGTTCTAGCGCCTTATTTCCTACCGGTCTTGGCTTTTCATGCCTAAATTCTGTTACCAAAATAGATAAGTCTGATAGCTTTCCCTTTCTGGGGAGAAAGTGATTTCTATGCATCAGTTGAAGATTTGAGTGGCAAGTGGCCATGGAGTGTGTGATGGAGGATGCCATTACAGGTGTAGGGATCCAGCAAATCTGGCCGTACTGCTCTTCATTTGGGCTGAAATTTTTGCGTGTCTGCAATGAAGACTCAAATTACACCTGTAAGAGCCTCACCTCCTGTGCTTAAAATTGAGCTGGGATCACGAATCTTGTGCGAACAGTCACACGGAACGGCAGTTATTTAGGGTCGAAGACTTGGAAGTAGATGAAAATGCAATTAGATGCTTGGGGAGCTTTTCTGTGGCTTTGGTGAAGTGAAACAGGAGGGTACTGCAGTCACTGTCAACAGCTTCCTTACACTTCTCCTAAGGTGTGGTGTTCCAGGCTCTGGAACGAGCGGTGAGTATAAGTCCCAGCGGGTCCAAGCCGTCTGGTCTGCCTTTTACCCTCCTTCCTCTCTCGATCCGCGCCGCTGGAACAAGCGTTCACAGCTTATCACGCAGCCCACCTCACCGCCCTGGAGGACGTGAGGGGGTGGGCGCAGGAGGCTGGGCGAGGGGCGCACACCCCAGCAGGGAGGGGAGCGCGGCAGGAGCCTCCGAGCATCCAGCTCCTCCCTCCCTCCTCCCTCCGTGCCGCGGCGCAT
>VXBX01009030.1:793894-887668 GCA_013400415.1 Scytalopus superciliaris
GCCTATGTGGATATGAATGTACATTTAGTTATATCTGTCTATATATAATACCTTATCCGTCTATCTGTCTGTCTGTCTATCTATCTATCTATCTGTATGTCTGTATCTATATATAGATACATTTCCTGTTGAACATCCTCGTGTGGGCACGGGGCAGGGCGGAGCCGACGGCGTGTCCGCGGGAGCCCGTGGGTGCCCTCACGGTCGCGCCGCCCTGCCCTCCTCGGCAGGTGCCCCTCCGTGTGTATGTACGCCTGTGTGTGTGTGTGTGTGTGTGTGTATGCACGTCTGTGCGGGCAGGACGCCCTGCCCTGCCCCTGCAGGAGCCTGTGTGCTGTGTGATGCACAGCGCTGCCCGCGGCCCCCTGGTGCCCCCGCACCTGATCGCGGCGCTGCCCCGGGGATGGGTGTGCGGACCCCGCGGTGGAGGAGCCGGAGGGTCCCCCGGGCCGGGTCCTGCCTCCCTCCGTCTCTGTGTATAAAGCACTGTTCCATCCCCAGGGTGACAGGTACTGTAGGCAGTTTGGCTGGAGCACAAACACTGCCTTGCTTCACACGCTCCTCACGAGCTAGTAGAAAGCTGCGACAGCCCAGATGCCTTCCTAGACATCCATTCCTCCTACTCAGGCTCTGGCAAAGAGGAGAAGATAACAGGCAGCACTTCTGTCTGTGTGGGTGGAGGAAGAGAAAGGACTATTGATAATGGGTTTCTTGAAGGGACACTAATTCTTGGTTTTAATTACTATTTTAGTGGTTTCATTGTAGCACTGTGCTTTATAGCTGCCACAGAACTCACTTGGTAACTTTAGTGCAGTGGTTTTAAAATCCTGTGTTCTTGCTTCTGCTTTTTAGTAAAATCTTTTCTCAGTCCTGATACACGCAAGGAACCCATTTGGGAAAGCTCAGTTTCCTTAAGAGTGACATGGACTGTGAGCAGAATGCTGGACAACTGAGAAAGCAGCATTTTCTATTTACTCCAGTCCTTCTGGGTTGTAATGGCAGTTTCCTATAAGTGAACATCTGTTATTCAGGAGGGGTTTTGGTTTGTGTGGTTTGGTTTGCAGGTTGGTCTGTTTGATTGGTTTTTTAAGTCGCTGGTGTTTCTTTAAGTTGGCTTTTTTCTCTGCATGAGAGGTGGAGAATCATTAAATCAAAGGGCTAAATCTTGAGATCAGCACATGAACAGAACTGTCCTTTGGAAGAAATGATGCCTTGGTAGACAAGCAATGGAGTTCTATCAATGAATCCATCTTCCAACCAGTACTGTGTTATTGGCAGCTTCTCTCGGGATTCTGTGGAAACAGGATCTCTGTGTCCTATGGCTACATAATATAGAGGTATAAAGCATATAATTTTAAAGGAATTGTGTTCCCATTCAGTTGGAATAATTTTTTTTCCCATTTCTGGGATAAAAATCTTAAAAAATTTTACTGAATGTGCATTGTCTTTTTTTTTTTTTTCTCTAGAGCTGTGTGAAGAAAGTCTTCAGCCATGGATGTGTTCATGAAAGGGCTTTCCAAGGCAAAGGAGGGAGTCGTAGCAGCAGCAGAAAAAACCAAGCAGGGTGTGGCAGAGGCAGCAGGAAAGACGAAAGAGGGAGTCCTCTATGTGGGTAGGTGGGCAGCAGAGATCACACTGTTGGTTGGTGTACACAGACATTCACAGCTGGATCTTCATCAGACCTATTGTTCTGAAACAAAATATGTATCGCTCATAGGGGAGACCATTGCAGAACAAACAAGAGGAGAGATGTGCCCTCCTGAGCTCCAGTTCTTTGAAGCCAAATGTTGGTTCTTATGTCACTTGCTGACCACATGTTACTGCTCTGTGGAGCCACGTCTGTAATGCCATACAGAACGAGGTTGTGTCATAGAAGGTGCCTTACGGTACAGGTCACTAGCTGGCTACTCCCTTCAAGAAGTTTGCTATGTTCAGGCTGAAGGGGTAGTTGGTACAGTAAAAATAAATTTTAAAAAGTGTAAAAGCTAAAGTGGAATGTAGCTTGACAGCATTCTGTAAAACATGTGGGGTTTAAATAGGATTTTAAGAGAAGACACTTGAGAAGTTAATTCAGGAATTGAGTATTAGGCATTCTGATTGCTTGGCATGTTGACAGTAATGTTTTGTATGGCAAAGTGCCATCTCCTTATTTTTTGAAGTTAATTTGATGTTCTGTACTTACTATTGCAAATTCATAGCATTTCCAAAACTTCTCCAAGAAGAATCACTACAGTTAATGATGTACCCCAAGGTAGAAAAGCAGTTATTAAGTGTCTTATTCTAGGCCACACAAGTCTTGCATAGAGTCAGGGATAAAATTCTTTTCAAAGCCCAGATTGGTACTTTTATGCATGATAGTCCTCTTCATTTTAGCAGGTATTGGGCTTTAGAGGACTGTCTTGCAAATGCTGCCATGAAAAATTCACAGAAAAGGTAATCTGCCAAGACTATATGACTAAGTGATTCTTTTGAAAAAAAATATGACTCTGTTTCTCTTATTTATCAAATAAACCTAGTCCATAATATAATGTAGGTGAAAAGATACCCTTTTCTGTAGCTCCTTTCTGTTTTTCTGATTTTGTAGCAGGTCAGTTCTGTAATGGTCACTGTGAGCACCAAAGGAGATGTGCACTCATAACAGGGAAGTTAAACAGAGCTGAAAACCAGAGGTATTTCTTTTCAATGGGAGCACCGAGGTCTCTGCAATTCCAGTGTCTTTTTAGGATTCCCTCTGCCCTTGCAGGCTAGTGCCAGTCTGTGAGAAATTATTTCTGCTCCAGATAGTGTGGACTACTCATTTGGAATATACTTCCCTCCTTTTGAGCCATAGCAAAGCTCAGTGCTCTTGCCAACAGGGATCGCAGTCATTTTGAACATTAATTGTATGATGAGTCCATTTTAAAATGAGCATCTGCTCATTTTCAAGATATCAAAATAGATGTTCATTCACTGTATATTGTACTTGATGTTGGAGTCATTTTTCAGGGGTGACACTTTCTTTTATTTTGTTTTCTTATAGTCCTGACCATGCTTCTGGGGTCATTGATTTCTTTGTATTAGAAACCTGCATTGTGTGCTGAATTAATCTTTGTGTTTGACCTGTTCTCCAAACTGTAATAATATTTGAACCCAGTTCTGCTCCCAAAGGCAACAGATTTCCTGTTGACTTCAGAGAAGCTTTTGCTGAGGTTGAACTTTGGAGGGCAGGTTTTCTATTTATTTCAAGAATAATTACTGAGGACAGCAAAACCCTGAGCCATGATAGCGACCTGTGCCTGTGACTGTCAATAATGGTGGAGGATGCTTCTCATACCAGATGCCTCCTTTTCAGGAGGAAGGAGCTATATGCAGTTTGTTGTGCAGGTGAAAAAGCCTTTGGTTGGAAACTGTCTCCAGGAGCTCTGGCAGCTCATGTCCAGTTGTGTGCTTGCCCATACCTGCAGGATGTTTCAACAGGATCAAGCAGGGTAAGGGGTAAATGGGGAGTTGGGTGTTTCTCTGTCTATTTCACAAGCACACAGCAGAGGTGGCTCTTCTACTGGGCAGCATTAGCAAGGGCCGGTGTCGTAATCTCTGGTTCTGCAGGCTGATAATGGTTGCAGTGCAAAAGGTGGTGAAACCCCTTTACGAGCAGAGGAGAGGAGCAGCACAGTACAGTAGAGCTCCTGAAGATTTCTCCCTCCTTTTCTCTATAGTTGGGTTTTCAGATTTGACTTTCACAGCCAGATTATACTGTGAAAGCTGCCTGACATCTTGCAAAAAAGAGCCTAACAACACTGGGCTGAGAGGGACTGTTAATGGGCTTTAGTTTCATAACATTCAGCCTTCCATTGCTGCCAGAGAATTAAGAAGACACAAAGTCTTTGGTCCATATCCCCTAGGTGATACAGTCTACCACTGAAATGAGTGGAATAAAAGTAAGTATGGAAAACATCAGGACTTTTCTGTCCAGGCTGCTGTTAACTATTTTGTGAAAGATTATAACATAATTCTACCTGGTAAAAATTAACTGGGGATTTTTTTTCCCTGTCTGTGCTGAAGTTCCTTCTTTCTTCCCTCAGTCCACTGACTTTGCCCTCTTTTTAAGTACCCAAGATACTCTTTGATGCAGTGTACGATGCTTTCAGGTGTTGGTTTTGGTTTTTTCCCCCTCAAATTCCCCTGCTGATGGGCTTCAGCATTGGCCAGCTGAAATCAGTGGCTCTGTTTTGATTCACACAAGTGAAGCATCAGGATCTTTCTTGATGTCAAATGGTGGCCTGATTATTGTTTAGAAAGGAAGAGTGAGGCTCAGCAGTCCTGTGCTGCATCGTGCATGCTGTAGATTTAAAACTGGGTCTCTCTGTATCCTTCAAGACTTGCGAGTGTGAAGCAGTGAGGAAGTGAGTGGCAATGCTTACCATCACTCGCTTTGAAACCAAAGCGAGATTGGTGATGTAGTGTTCAAAATGTCCACTGAGCTTTTTGTGTGCTGCCAGGGAGCTGAGGATTTTGCTCAATTGACTCTTGAATGCATGTTGAGTGCTCAGGAATGGAAGTTTCCAGTCCGATCATTTTTGGTGTGTCATACAATAGCATAACAAAGGAATAGTTCACCAGCTGCAGGGCTGCTAACAGATGAGTTGTTTACTACTCCCTGTTCTGGCACATGGCCTTAGAGTAGAACAGTGCAGTCATGACCTATTTGGCAAGACCACCCAAATTCCTCTGCTGCACTCTCTTTTTATGAGGTTTCTTATTTTCCTTTGATAGTAGAAAAGCCAGCAGAGTAGTCGAGGGACTCAAGGTCTGTCTGGTGGAGTAATGGCCTTCAGGACTTGGAAGCAAGTGTTTTCCTTAAATGTCAATTTCTCCTTCCCCTAATTTGGGCTTATGTCTACCTGTCTTTATCCAGCTCTGACTGAGCAACATGAGTAGTCTGTTGGTCTCTCAGATAGTCCAGAAATGAATGTATTTCCAAACTGCTGATACACTCCTTTTCTGTGTAATGCCAGTGATGATAGTAAATGATGAAGAGAATCTATGGTATTTTTTATATTTGCAAAAAGGCAAAAATTCTGTTTTGGCTTCTCCCTCCCCTCACACAAATGTGTACTATAGCTAGGAAAAGTAGCATTACTATGTACTACTACTGCTTCTGAATAGTTTAGGTCGGAGTCGTTATATTATCCCTACTCTGATTCCCCTTGTTATGCAGGGTACAATGAGCAAGACTATTGATGTTTTGGGAATGTCAGAATGAAAGACAGCTAGTTTCTCTCAGGAACAACGTGGACAATCAGCTTTCCTTCATGGCCAGCCAGAAGTCATCCTACTGAATTCAGCTGTTGTTGTTTATAGGCCTGTTCTGGCAGCTCATAATGTACTTCTAGATGCTGTTGTAGCTGTGATGGCAGAAACAGCTACTTGCATGCAAGTGTGCAGTAGCGGGGCAAGTAGTACTGAGCTCTAACATATGCTGTAAGATCTGGAATGCCAGCTAGCTGGTTGTTTGCCAGTTAATGGATTTGGCTTTACATATCATTGTCCTATATGGGTCTGTGAGCCGAGCTTTCATTAAAGAGAAGCCTGTCTTCCACTAAGAGGGCATACAGAGCATTTCTGTGTGAGTTGTCGTTATAGTAGTCTTACGTCAGGGCAAGTGAAGTAAGAATCAACTTGCAGAGGTCCCTCTGGAGATGTATGCATTGCAGAGGTCCTCAGGGAGTTCTGTCGTACCATCCATCTCTTACCAGCCTTAGGGAACTGAGTACTTGACAATTCACAGCTTTCCATGTCTTTAGTAGCTTGGCTTGCTGGCAGTCAATTCAACAAGATGAACAAGATATTGACCAGCTCTAACAATGTATTTAAAAGCATATGCTTAATATTAGGTGTTCCAGTAGACACACTGTAAGCCTGCAGTGGTGTTTAGTCTCTTTCTTAAAGTCGGTAGAACCATCTTTGGCTTGAATTCCAGCTCAAAGTGCTTTGCTTTTTCTGGTCTCATGGTGCCACAAGATTGAGAACTAAAGTCCTAAAACAAGTCCTTAGACATTAACAACTTGCATTTAATGAAATTCATGATTCTTCAATGGTAAATATTTTCAATGAGTGAAAACAAGCTTTTTTTTAGAGAGAAAGTTAGAATGAAAAGCAAAAAAGACTTCTCAGCTGTTTAACCTCATCACTAGCTAGGTGAAGGAACATGTAATTTTACTTGATGCAATATTTTTTCCCTTTTATTTGTTGTGGAGTACTATTTTGCTCTTGCTCATGGTTAACAGCCTTTTCAATACTGTGATCAGTCTAATAATACCATAAATAGATGGCTAAAGTTACATAAATGGCCACTAGTAGCAAGTAGGACATACAGATGAATGAACTTGTGTTTCAGAGTTTACTTGTATTACTGTAACAGTAAGTTTCTTTCTTCTAATATTTTTCTGCTCAGGCATTTTCCAGTAGTATATTTCTACTTATATCAGTTTGTATAGGGTTTTTATAGTGTTAAGCTAAAATTTTATCTATGTTAGAAGTGTAAAGTCAGAAGTACAAATTAAAATGTCTCAAATACTTAATGACATGGAGACAGAAAATTGCATTACAAATGAGGTAATTCTGTGTTGGTAATAGAAAAGTCATCCTATCTCTGGAAGACGAAGTAAGATGATTAACTAGGAGCTATAAACTCTGTCTTTGTAATGCTTAATTGCACATTAATAAACATCATAGTCCACAGATGGATACTAATCCCTCAAATGTAGCCAAATTATAAAACCTGACAAGATCAAGTAGAGGTCTGGTAGGGAAGAAGGCATGGAGTTATGTTTTAAACAGCACTATGTGATAATTTGTTTGTTCTCTCTTTGAAGACACAAGGGGTTCTTCCCTTTGATGCAGTATGGTAAAGATTGACGGTCTTTTTTGTATGGCTGTTCCAAAAAGCTGTTTGGTGTTCAGGGTGACGGAG
Source organism: Scytalopus superciliaris (assembly GCA_013400415.1). Classification (NCBI taxonomy): domain Eukaryota; kingdom Metazoa; phylum Chordata; class Aves; order Passeriformes; family Rhinocryptidae; genus Scytalopus; species Scytalopus superciliaris. The sequence goes on from VXBX01009030.1 coordinate 800,847, forward strand.
TTACATTGCTTATGTTATGTTGTGTTATGACTCATTCATTAGTACAAGTTCTAAGTTGCTGCCTGCAAATCATGTGTGAGCTGTCACATGTGCCCGTGACAACGAGGACTGCAGGTGCAGCAGACCTTGACTTTGACCTGGGTGGCATTTTCATCTTTAAATCCTATCTACTGTTTGAAGTTTCTGTTTTGGATTAGTTTATGTCTAAATATGGCTAGCATTACCAGCTCCCCATGATTTAAACCTCTAGGTCTTTTTGTAGTTCAGTAATTGTTGTCAACACCTGCAAACTGAGATCTGGCCAAGTGTTGCAAGATGAAATCATAAGGATCTTCTGAAAGCTGTGGCTCTGATCTCCAAATGCATGCATGAGCCTCCTTAGGAGGTTTCTGTGCAGAATCATCCATGTGAGTTTGCAAACTGAGAGGCTTACTACAGCTATTAGGAACATGGGAAGGAATTCAGTGTGTACAAGAAATAAACTGCAGAAGTGTTTCCAGTGTTATTCACCTTTCCACAGTCAATATACATCCATGCAGTTGTTCTTTATTGGTGGTTCTGCCTCTTCCCTTAGATTGAATTTCTCTTTAATTTCTGTTACTAACCTTAGAAAATACTGTATGCAACTGTATATATTAATACCTCTTTATCATCTGTCTAGTCTTTACCAGTACCTAAAAACAGGCACTTTCAACCTGATACTGTTCTTTTTCCAGGTTCCAGGACCAAGGAAGGAGTTGTTCATGGTGTCACAACAGGTAAGACAATTATCTCTCAATTTCAAATTCTTTGTTATAATCAACCATTGACCTGTTAAAAATTCTTTTTTTTTTTTTTTTTTGAGAGCACTACAGTTTATGAAAGAGAGAAAAACATAGGAAAATTGAGAGAGCTGTTTGGGTGGAAAGATTGAAAAGAAATGGCTTATAGGAAAGAAATTTCAGAGTTTTGATCAACTGATTTGCATTTGTCAGAGTTACGAGTGTTTTGAGATGTTTTTTAGAACTGCCTAATCTCTGAGTAGCAAGAGCACTTTCAGACTTTGAAATTAATGCCAAGCATGTATATTCACAATAGCATTTCTACACCAAAAAAGAGTAAATTTGCATTTTAACTCGATTTTCAGGGTTCATTTTCTGTCTGAACTGAAACCAATAACCAATAGTTTGTCTTAAGAGGCAAAATGAATGAAAGTCTTTGATATCTACAGAGTGCAGGAAAGCCTTAGTTGACCATAGTGCATTGAATAGAATGTGTAATTGTAACGGTCAGAAACGAGACCCTTATCCGGGAGCAGTGGACAAGAATCTGTTTATTGATTACAAATCTCGATGTATATAGACATATTACAATGAGGAGGCTGAGTTATGCTAAGAACTGGGATGGGACATTACAATTAGGAGAATACATTATGTTAACTAAGAGGGGACAGAAAAATCCACATTTATGACCACAGAGAGCAAAGGAAACAATAGATGTTGCTACACTGGTTTCGGTTCCAGCTGGGGCATACCTCCTATCTCCTTGGTGGAGACAGGAGTCCACAGCCTTGTCAAATGCAAATACGGCCTGTCTGGAAAGGAGCCATCCTATCATGATAGGATTAAGCCTTATCACTTTGGAGGTTTCTGTGTTTTGCAGTTTTTATATCCTCACATGTAATTTTCTCCTGTAGAATATGAGACTTCTGGAGATGTGAAGAAAATGCATGGTCAAGAAATTTAAATTGTTTTACCCCTAAGAAATTAGAAAACAAATAAGACAGTAGAAAAAGATTTCTTTTTTTCTTAGTGTACAACCAGTGTATCATTTAGCTGTGCTCACATAAGCCAGTGCAAAGGATAATATCACAAGCCATGTACGTGGTTGAAAAGTCAGTCAAGAGTATTTCTATTAACAAAACTAACAGAACATCTATGATAGTTCTTCAGAGTTTAGCCTCAGGCTGAGCATGCATGCTGTTATTTCAGGGTTTGAAATCTCAGTTTGTTAGACCTCAATTAAGAGAAATACTCAAAGGGATCATTACTTTAACCAGTAGAGGATTTCAGTAGAATGAGATTTGAGGCACATATATCTAATATCATCACAGTGTGGGAACAGCGACTGACAACAGTAGCAAGCAAGTTAATAGAGGTGAAATACACCAAGATGGGCCGGCGGCTGTGGCCGAGTGGGTAAAGCCGCCGCCCCTGGATCCGTGCTCCTTCTCGGAAGGACGTCGGTTCGAGTCCTGCGGGTCTCGCTCTGCCAACTTCGTCCGGGCTTGCCCCGGCCAAGGCTAGGAGCGTCCCAGGGCTAAAGGGGGTGGGGCCAGTTCCGCGCACGCTGAGCTCCACGTAATAAATCCATTCGCGCAGGCATAAAAAGCATCGTCGTTCGCGACGGCTAGCCACACACACACCAAGATGGGCTGTGGTAAAATCCAACTCAGGGGCATTTGGACATGTATGAAACATGCTGAAGCAATAGCATTCAAGTAGGCTAGCTCAGTGGGGAACTTATTTCCCTTCTTCTGAAAGAAGCAGCTGATCTCAAATGCTGAGTATCTTTCTTTACCTGATTGCAATATGTGTAGTGAGGCAGGAAATTTTAAGTGGATGAATAGAATTTTTGACAAGTTTGAAAAGTTGTTAAATTTTGTTCTGGAAGGTACAAAACAGACTGTAAAGCCAAACATAAGGAGAACACATCTGTTACGTGCTGCGCCTGTGAATAGAAAATTTGGAAAAGTCACTGTCAATTTTAGGCAAAACAGTGGTTGTTCCTCATGCACTTTATGAAATGGGTGTCACAAAGTGAAACACCCAAAGCTTGTGAGTAGTGGGGTTAGTGCCACAGTTTGCCTCCTTCTGACGTATTAAACTGTTTGAAATGAGTTTGGCTGTTGCATGAAAATAGAAAATGAGTAGAGGATGTGCAAATTGAAACGTGGCCATGAGGAGACTTCAGGAGAAGTCTAGAGAGCATGATTTCCAAAATGCAACAGTATGGACTTGGTAGTGTAAGAATAGAGACAAATTGTTTGAGTCATATTTTAGGCATAAAAAACAATTGCAGGTCTGTAAAGAGCTGTTCTGGCCAGCAGAAAAGTTAGATAAAAACAGATTTGGGCTTGGTGTGTTGATCCTATGAGGTATAACATGAAGACACTGAGAAATGCTAGTGAGTTTCTGTAGAAATCAAATCCATTTAAATCAATGCTATTAAAGTTGATATGACAAAACTGCCCTTTAAGGCACTTGTAAAGAGCTACTTTTCTCTCTTCAAAGGACTCGGAGTTCACAAGTTCTGGTGGTCTTAGGATATTAGTGCACCAGTGTGTTTATTTCACCTGAGGTGAAGAACATTTTGTTATGTAAATAAAAAAGGTTCAAGAGGTTGGAGACAGTCAAATGCAAACTAGAATCTCGGATCAAAATGAATGTGTCTAAAGTTGTGCAGTTAGTCCTTTCTTACTGTCTGAGTTCCAAAATCTTGCTAGTTTTGCTATTTTTAAATAGTTTGTGGTTTAAAGCCTTATGCTGGTGAAATGACTGTGAGCTGACACACCTCAACGTGCTATAAAAGCTAAATACACTTTTCAGTCAATTGCTTTTCAAACCCAGAAATTCTAGATTGAGAAGTTTCTTGCTTTAAATGTGACCTGACTGTACCAGGTTTAGTGGCATCAAGACACTATGAAATGAGTATACAAGACTATGCTTTACAGGAACATGGTGAGCATATTATTTTTGAAGTCATCCTTTCTCAGAACTTCTGAAGATGAAGCAGATTTGCTTATTGGTTTTATGGGATGTTTGCTTGTGTTTAGACTTGCTTTCCTAATTAACATCTACTGGCCTTTGTCTGTAAATGCATAATTCATCCATGTTTCTTATGTCCCAGGGATAAGTATCCAGAAATGAACAGTATCAAAGATAAAATATTTGAAGTCCATCTCTTGATATTCAAAATAAAACACTATTTTTAAATAGCCCTTAGTCCTTCAACCATGTGTCTGTTTCCTGAAACTGAGTGTAGACACAATACCAAGTTATGAACCATAGTTAAGTGTTCTGCATAATTATTTTACCTGATCATTCTTGTTATCCTTTTTTATATTCTTAGTCTTTAGTATTCCTGCTGTGTTTGTTTTAAGTCCATCAGGTATCTTACAGAAAAATTGCATGAAGAACCACCATGTGTTTATGGCATCTCTGTAAATTAATTCTTCAAGTACTTAAGCCTAACTTATTATCTGAAATACATATTCAAAATATATTTAATGCAGTAAGAATAATGTCATTAATTCAGAGAAATCCTGTGGTTTTCATCTACTTTTATTGTTCAAAGTTGAAAGCAACTAGTTGCTTTTTGAATTACTCCAAAGGTTTCACATTGATATCATATGTTACCCAGTTGTCTGTAATAAGTAGGGAAAAGAAAGCTTGGATTTTTTGCACAGTGCTATAGTCAGTATCAGAACTTTAAACGCAGAGTTAGCCTTGGCATAATTGTTGTACGTTGTCCCAGGGTCATTTAATGGAATGGACAGTCTCTGCATAGATAGAAGTAATCAGGCCATGGCACAGCAGTGCTCTGCAGAAGCTGATTTACTCTGTTTCTCAACACTGTGGTGCAAAGCAGGTATCAACTCTACAAAGACTTAAGAACTTAAGATCATTAAACAACCTGGTATTCAGATTAATTTAATTAGTTGGAATCAACCCCCTGCATTCTGAACTGATTTGTTTGTGCACAGCCAATGCTTTTCCCTTCTTACTACTTAATGTAGGCAATAAAATGCATGAGACTGGAAATCTATTTTGGTTTTTCTTCTCCTGTTGCTGGGGTTTCAAAGCTGGAAGGTCATCAGGCTGAAGTTAATTATCAGAGTCACTCTGGTAATGGGAACTTTGATGATGTTTGGGGATTCCTTAGAGACAGGAAGGAAGACTCCTTACTACTGCTTTTGCAAATCTGTGCTATGTATTTAGTCTGCTTAGTCTACCAAAATGGCTTTAATTTCTAAAGCAGTATATCAGAGAATCTTCCATGGTAACTCCTGTGTCAGCTTTCTTATGCCATGTCTGTGTGAGGGTTTTGATTGGGTTAGAGTTAGTTTTCTTCATAGTAGCTGGTATGGAGCTGTTCTCGATTTGTGCTGGATGCAGTGTTGATAACACAGGGATGTTTTAGTTACTTCACAGCAGTGCTTGCACAGCTTTTTCTGCTACTCACCTCACCCCACCAGTGAGGTGGCTGGGGGTGCACAAGGAGTTGGGAGGAGACACAGTCAGGACAGCTGACTGCAATCAACCAGAGGGATATCCCACACCGTATGGCATCACGCTCAGCAATAAAGCTAGGGTAAGGCTGGTGAGGGGCAGCTGCTTTGGGGACTGGCTGGACATCAGTTGCTTGGTGGTGAGCAATTATTTTAATATGCATCATTTGCATTTGTTGGGCTTCATCTCTCTTTGTTATTTTCCTTTGTATTGCAATTTTTTCTTATTATTTTATTTAAATTAAACTGTACTTACCTCAGCCCATGAGTTTTCTTACTTTTACACTTCCAGTTCTCTTCCCGCCTGTCCTGCTGGGGGAGGAAGTGAATGAGCAGCTGTGTGGTGCTTAGTTGCCAGCTGATGCTAAATCACACCAGTCTGAAATAGAGGCAATCTTAAATATACATCTTTTGTTACTATTTTTATCAGCATCTTATTGTAGTGGCAGTAACAGTGTTAGCAGCCTGATTCTTTCCCTTTTGACAGTAGTTTGCATGTGCTAAGCCTTTCCTATGGTAATGTGTTTCTGGGAGGAGAAAACAGACTTAAAGCAGAGGTTTTCCAGAACATTCTAATAGTGGAAACAGCAGCCACGGGATCGTTGCTCTTGGTAGGTGGTTGTACTTGCCACAACAACATAGTATAAGAAATGTGTGTTTAATAATGACATCAGGAATTAGGTGTTTTCTGATGAACCATCCACAGTGCACTCAATTCCACTCTATTACTTGATATTTTGCTTTTGAGGTGCAGTTGTTTTAAGAGCTTGAGATAATGAAAGTAATTATGACTATTGGCAAGGAACACAGTGCAACCATGTTTTGTCATTTTATCAAAAGGGATGAGTGTACTTAAGGGCAGCTGAGCATGTGATCCTTTGTCAGATTCAAGCCTGCTGAATTTGTTCTTTATGTGTTCAACCATTCAACATATTTTGGGAAAAGGGAGTTTTCAAAACAGTGTATGTCACTTCCATACACCAAAAAAAAAAAACAGAACCAAAGGACCCAGATTTATAGAATCATACAGTGGGTTGAGTTGGAAGGAACCTTAAAGATCATTTAGTTCAAGCCCCTGCTATGGGCAGGGACACTAGACCAGGTTGCTCAGAGCCCTATTCAACTTGGCCTGGACATTTCTAGGAATGGGGCATCCACAGCTTCTCTGGGCAACCTGTTCCAGTGCTTCACCACCCTCACAGTAAAGAACTTCTTCCTTCTGTCTAATATAAACCTGCTTTTTCAGTTTGAAGGCATTCCCCTTTGTCCTGTCACTACATGCACTGTGAAAACTGCCTCTTCACCTTTCTTGTAGGCTCCCTTTAGGTACTGGAATGCTTCTGTAAGGCCTCCCTACAACCTTCTCTTTTTCAAGCTGAACAATCCAAATTTTCCCAGCCTTTCCTCATGGGAGAGGTGCTTCATCCCTCTAATCGTTTTTGTGGCCCTCCTCTGGACTCTCTCCAACAGGACTATGTTCTTCCTGTGTTGGAGCCATAGAACTGGACACAGCTCTCCAAGTGGGGTGTCATGAGAGGGGCAGAATCACTGCCCTTGACCTGCTGGCCACGCAGCCCAGGATCTCTCCCAAAATATGAATGAGGCAACGGAAAAAATAAAAAGCAAGACTGAAATGTACCCAAAACACATCTCCTCATTTTAACTTTTTTAAAATCTAGATATTTCTTGGAGAATATAATTTTTAAACCTACTTTTGCAAGATGCCACTTTATTTTACATCTCTGAGGTTTCTTTTTGTTATTCAAAATAATATTGGAAGTGATAATGAGTTTCTGTCTCATGATGTTGCTCAGTTTGTTTCTGAAAGTCTCCATGCACAATCAGGTCGTAACATTCTTTGCAAGATACAACGTGTTAGTAGGACACACAGGTTAAGATACGTGTTTACAAGACCCAGTTATGTGTAGAATCCAGAGCTTTTTGTAGACTGTAGCTGGTAATAATCAAATGGGGCATTTTAACAGAAATCTTTTTTGCACTTACAAGCATTAAGTCAAACCTTCCCTGAGGGCAACATTTACTTTTCAGCAAAAAACACTTTGGAATTTTTTATTTTTTTTTTTCCCTCAGGAAAAAGCATGGCAATAGAGTAGTGGATGTTTGCAATGAAATTTTTTGTGAATTCTTATCTTATTAGCATGTATAGTTGTGGAACAGGCTTTCTCTGTTTGAGACAGTGTATAGTCTGTTGTTGGTCTGCTCTGTAATGAAAGCTCCTGGTCGTAATAGAGCTAATACTCAGTTGGTTACTAACTTTCCCCTTTCACTTAGTTAGAATGAGCATTAAATTATCTGCATCCTTTTTCAGTCAGCTGATATTTATTATTTGAGTCTTTAATAAAAATTGCATTGTTTACCTTTCTAGGTTTTTCCTAATTCGGTGTTTTTAATGTCAGTTGTAGCAATGTATTCTGCCTGCCCTGTGACATGGACAGCTGATACTCTTTATACAAGGAATTAAAGAAATGTAATTTATTCATATAAAGGCTAGTTTTGGTATGAGCTTCCCAAAAAAAGACTTAGAAAGGGTGCCCTAACTGCCAAGCAGAATCCATCCTGTGCTCAGAAACGGTGCAAATAAAGCTACAAATACATTTTATGGATCAGAGGGGATTTATCCTGGAGCAAAGTATAGGATTTGTTATAATTGCAAAAATATATGGTTGTTTTTGAAGAACAGTCCCTTGCTTAGATAAGTAAATGTGTTTTTTGCTGAAAGTCTGGCTGTGTAACTTTAAGGCATGAAGTCATTCCATCCCTTTTCTTAGTTCCAGCTGCTGTCAGAAAGAGCCCCTGGGAATGAATGAGCAGAAAGAATCCAGTGATATTCTGAAAGGTAGAATGGCAACTGCTGATGTATATGTAGGCTAAATGAGTTATTGCTTCCCTGGGGCTTTGAAGTTAGCTATTAATCCAGTTTGCTTTGGCATCTTTGGCATTCAATCTTTTTGTAGATTACTATTTTATGTATCAGCGTTGGGGCAAAAATCTCTAAGGAGTCTGATAAAAGGTTGAATTTGAAATACTCTGGCTGAACATTGATAGATCTGCTTTTTAATTAAATGTATTTTTTAAATGAAAACAAAAAGAATTATCAATGCTTTTGTGTCTAATGAAAAAAATCTTGTCTTTCATGCCTTGTATCATGCAACAAGTGTTTGGTGGACTAATTGGAATGCATTTTTACACTGGCATATAAGACACAGAGAGTTGGACATAATAAGGGCCCTTAAATAATGACTTTTCTTCCCTAAAGTACACCTAGACATAAATGAAAATGTCAAATGTCTTTCACATGGAAGAAATTAAGCCACAAACAGGGCTTTTTTACCTCTGCTGCTCCAGTGTTACCAGATGGATAGTTTAATTTCTTAGGATCCACTTTGGGTACAGAAAACGTAATGGCCTTATGGCTTTTTGTGGTGTTGGACTGTCAGCCATAAATACAATTCTCTGAAAAACTTACAGCTCTCAGAGCCATAATGTGTTTTTCCGTTGTCTGTTTCTCCTCAGTGGCTGAGAAGACCAAAGAGCAGGTGTCCAGTGTTGGGGGAGCTGTGGTGACAGGAGTGACGGCGGTGGCGCAGAAGACAGTGGAAGGAGCAGGGAACATTGCTGCAGCCACTGGCTTGGTGAAGAAGGATCAGTTTGCCAAACAGGTTTGTTTATTTAAAGTCTTCTCCAGGTGAAGAAGGGAGCAATGAGTTGTTTCCGTGAACTGAGGGGCAAATGGAGTTTTTTCTGTCTGTCAGTGGTAAAAGTGCAGGATGATTTGTGTTACACTAAACAAATGAACAGCAAAGAAAATGTCTGCTGTTTATGGCTTGTAATTTGAGCTAATGCAGAATTTGGGAACTTGAGTAGAATTAGGCATGAAACTACTATTCTGAAATATCGTAACAAATTTTTATCATGGTTTAAAGTGTGATCTAGTGATGATTCTGAACTCAGCAGTCTCTAGTGGAGGCCAGCCACTGTAGGATAGCTGTATAGGTGAATTAAAAAGCAACCTGCTAATGCTGAAAGGTCAAGCAGCAAGTCTCAGGCTTAACAGCACAATTTTTATCCACTGTAGTTGAAGAGCAGAAGGGTTTGTCTACCAATCCACTGACTGGTTGGACACATTACATCTAAAGTCAGGATCTAGCTGGAGAGTCACTCTCTTCCATTGATACAGTGACACTGTCTCAAGAATACCTCCAAATATTCTGAACTCTTCAGATTAAATTTGCTCCAGCTCATCCTGTAAAATATTCTGTAGACATTTTTTAGTCTGGCACCAAGGTGAACATAAGTATTTGCACAATATGAAGTGTTACTACATTCTTGTTGCCGATACACTGTCGTTACGTTCTTCCACTTACTGTAGTGGTGACCCCAGCTGGTGGCAATGATGCTTTCAAAATGTGTATAGTGTTGTTTGGAGACAAAAATAACCCAGAAGAGACAAATACCTCCTTTTGCGCTGTTTTCTGTATGAACACTTAAGACTTAGAAAAATTAGGATTAGGAATGATATTTAGTATTTGCACAAAGATATTGGTGTAATGGATTGAGCATGTAGTTCTATTGAGCATATTATTTCCAATTAATGTGTGCAGAGGAACTGTTCCAATTGAATCCTTAAAAACTTTTGTTTTTATCCTTGTCTGTTACTGAAGTGTATTCCTGTCTGTCTGTGTGCTGGTTTAAATGTAAACCGGCAGGAGAAATGAACCCAACTCACAAAAGACTGCAAGTCAGAACTACAATTTATTAAAAGATCACAATAAGTACAAGAGTACAGAGGAAAAAGCCCGTTTGACCCACAGAAACAGGTGTGTAACCCAGCACCCTGGGGCACAAACAGAATGGAGCTCACCAGCCCCTGTGCTGAGCACCACCCAGCCCCCTTGAGTACACAGGAAAAGGAAAACCTGTTCCTGAGGATGATGGTCCCAGTCTGGTCAAGAGTGGCAGTCACAGTCCTGCTGAGGCTCTGGTCCTCCTCTGGATCCAGCGAGGGAGTGAGTTCAGTCCCAAAACCCCCAGTATATATATGCTTAGGCTCAGGTGGGAGTGCCCAGTACCTCCCCCAGGGTGGGGAGCTTCACAATGGGTGAGTTACTGTGTAGGGTGAGTCATGGCATATTTTTGGAAACCCTGATGGCTCATTAGCAGACATGAGCCCTCAGGCTGGGTGTGGAGGTGCTAACAGCTCTCCAGAGGGGCTTTACCATACCCGAGTCATTGGTGTGAAGACAGGAAACCTTTCTTATCTCACGGAAGTTCCCGAGCACCCACCCTGTAGCCTGAGGGGTCAGGTGTGCCCCAGGAAGCTGCTGCAAATGATCCATTGTTAACAGTTCATGAGAAATTACATAGAGGGTGTAGAATACACAGTCTTAGCCACACCCACACAGTGACAAACTGGTCCTGGTCACTATAACCAGGACAGTCTGACAAATCCTATGGGGAGCAAAAAGGGTATTTCATTGTGGGAGGCATTCATTTCACTGTGGTGGATTGTTCTTGAAAGCATCTCAGAAGCAGTTTTATTCTCTTTCAAAGCAGTTTTCCTGGGTTTTTTTTTTTAGTCCTCTTTTATTCAGCTGTAAGTAAAATGTTGCTTTTGATGTGGACATGGTCCTTTGTAAAATCTGTGTTGAAGATTTGCAAAACTGAGTATCCAGTGAACTGCCAGGGGATACCTGAGTTTGGCATGGCCACAGTAGTCTATGCCCTTAGTTTCTGCTAAAGGTCTTCTGTAGTTTTGTGCTGAGAATATTAATTTCTGTTTGTACCTCTTCAAACTCAGTGTAATAAGGATCGTCCTTGCTTTAATGCACTATTATCTACTTTGGCATTGGCCATAACTAATATTTTTTGTGGCAATATACATGCAGATGTCCTTATTAAGCAAATGTCTTCTGATTTTCATTTAAATCTGTTCTGTATATTGTTAAGCTTAAATATAAGTCATGATGGCTGTAACAGAATAAAATCACACCTGTGAAATGAAAGAATATCTGTAATGTACATGCATATTATTCCACAGCCCTATAAATAGCAACATTATTCTGAACTGGTGCTTTATTCTTTAGACATGTAAAACCATTTGTTTGATTCTTGATACCAGTATCTTTAGGCTGATATTCTCAGTCATCTGTGTGGTATGGCCTTGTAGCTGATAAGTATCTATGACTCCTAGTGGTCTGCCTTAGGTCTTCTGTCTCTTTCTGGTTTTGCAAGGGATGAGTAGTCATTTCAAAAGACATTAATATCAAAACAGAATCATGTGAAGGTATTTTAAAAACTAGTGGTTTTACATTCCTGTGTGGCTCAGAGGCACATGAGATAGATTTTTGCTTGAATTTTCCAGGTAAAGTGACAGTTGGGTAGTCCAGGTGTGGACACCCAGAATACTGATGGGACACAGGTCCCCAGTAGGCACCAGGGTGAGTCTTTCTGAAGTAACAAGTGTCAGCCAGGGATTCAGTGAAAGTATCAATGTAACTTGGCGGTTTATCTCTGTAAGGTTGTGTGACTTCAGGCTATGTCTACTCTAAACTGGGAATAAGAGACCACGGTTAGCAAGCTCATTCCCTGAGCTTCAGTGTGGTGAGCGAAATGCTTTTGACAGGTTATTCGTCCTGTGGACATCTATGTGGAATTGTCCTGAAGCAAATGGCTGTGTATCTCATGTGCAAGATGAACAATTTGCTTGCTTACACAGGGTAAGTCATTTGATTTAACAGGGAATTGCAAATGTAGCATACAATTGATAGAGCATGATAGAACCATAATTAGACTGTTTTTCCAGAGGCCGGAAAGGTGTTAGCCAATAATCTGTTATTTTCAGTTGGCTTCTAAGCTTGTGGCAAATTATTTCTTCCAGTTCACATGGACCCATGTAATCTAGTCCAAGTTCTCCAACTGGATGTAGTAAACAGTGACTTCCTGAGGTCCCTTCCAACCTGAGGTATTCTTTGAAGTGCTATAAACCCAACCTCTATGCAACTGAAAGGGTTTGCATATTTGCCATCTATTACAGCATCTGGCACTGTGAAATAAATACAGAATCATAGAATATCTCAAGTTGAAAGGGACTCTTAAATATCATCAAGTCCAACTGCCTGCTCCCTGCAGGGATTAGCTGCTTCCAAACATGTTTCTGGAAGCCCCCTGAACTAATGGTCATTGCTGGGATCTGCTACTAGTGATGTGCTTGCCTGCCTCTTGTGTGGTGACTGGTATTTTTCTTGTGCCATGATGGAAGTCTGGTTTTGACTTTCAACCAGTTGAAAACCTTTCTTCTTTACCTCTGGGTACAATACTTACACAAAGGAACTACTAAGCAAGCTCTTGGTAAAAGGATTTCTTGAGAAGTTTGTCCAAGCTTACCTAGTGGAGCCTTTAATATTGCAGTGCTTTGGAGCATGAAGCACAGGCTTAACCATCCAGCTGAGGCGATGCTGGAGGGCTTCTGTCACACCACACTGTCACCTACCTGCCCTGCAGCTGGTGTAAGCAGCCAGTGCAGAGTGACAGCTGAGACTAGTGAGAGACAGGGATGACTCAACAGTGCCCATCTGAGGGCTGCCCAGGGGATTTCTGCTTTGGCAGAAACTCACTGCTTAACACAGCAAGGGTAGTAGGCTTGAATTAATTATAAAAGGGCTAATGTGCTGCAAGTAGTATTTTAATAAATGACAAAACATTCTGTGCCTGTTTTATTTCTGTGTACAATGTGAGTGTGCTTCTAAATAAATAGAGTTTAAAAACAAAAAAGGAAAGTCATTGATGATAGCATTTAATGTAGAGATGAACATGGGGTTTTTTTTCCTAGGTTAAGAAAGCTGTAAAATCCAAAGGACTTTACAATTTGAATATTCTGTTTTCAGCTCAGCATGAATGTATAGATCCAAATATCATGGAGCTGTACTATATTGTATAATACAGCCTGAGAACAACACACAGACTACAAAATTTGTTGGTTTCAGATAGGTAATTAACAAATTAAATTTCTTAACCTCACTTACATAATTTGGCTCCCTGGTAGAATAAAACAGTTGGTAAGTTCTGTGATTTCTGTGGTGAATAATTTTATTTATACTGCTCTAGCACCAAAATCCTCAGTCAAGCTGAAACCTCACAGTTCTCTGCATACCCTGTCAGTATATAGTCAGATGGATTTCATGTGTTGAAGATTTTACTGAAGTAAATAGAATAACAGGCCTTGTTCTTAGCATATTTGGTATCTCTATGATCTGTATGATGGATTTTGTTTGGTATCTGTATGTGCTAAACCCTTTTTCTTTCTAGTGTCTCTTAATTTAACACTTTTACAGTAATTAGCACTGTAAACACAAACATAAAACTACAGTAGCAGATAACATGTAGGTAGGTAATATACTTACAGATCAGGCAATGCAACTCATTGGTTTAATTACAAAACTTCCAGAGAAAAAGGCTGATTACTAATTTGGGCATTAGGCATTTTCTTCTACAGGAAATATAATTTTATGTGAAAATTAATATAAAGAACGAAAGCAATGGCACGTTTTCTGTATCTCCCCATCCCTGCCCCCCACATTTCCTGGCACTCCTTAGAATTTGAACACTGTCATAGCATAAACATTCAGTGCAGTGGATCCCAGACATAGAGTATTTCTAGTTTTATTAATTTTCTTGACCAGAATAGCGAGTCTTATGAACCACCAACATTTTCCATGGACCATTGTACATTGTTTAGAGCCAGGGTCAATCCACTTTGGGGAATCATCATAACCACATTTACAAATATGTAGGAGCCTTTTTCATGCTGTTTACAGGGAAGCTCCATGAGACATTGTGCATTGGTGAGAAGAAAGACATAATGAAACACTTTTTAATTTTGATGAGAACAACTCAGTTTTGATTAAAACACCAAGCATTACAGTGTAGTCCAGCCATTTCAGTTTATTTGAGAAATCTTACTAGTAAAAGGAATGCAAACCATGTAAGTGCCTCTAAAAATTTGTCTTTCGGTGGCAGAATAAAGGTTTCTTTTTGCATTGGAGTCCCCAACACTGTTTTAGTTTTCTTGCTGCTGCATACAATATAAATGCCTAGCTTGGTAGTTCAGAAAGCTCCAACAGAATTTTTTCCTTTTGTCTATTCTTTTGAGATCTGTTTAGTGTATTTTATTTCCTGCTATGCCACAATACTGACATGCCACATGGAAAATTTTTGAAACTTTTATATCTCATTTTTAATGTACTTTTTGTGTAAATAAGATTCCAGAAACAGGTCTAATCATGGCAAAATTTAGGTTAAGCTGGAACCATGTATTTTGATAGAATATGAGTATCTCCTGGTTTTCTGACCATTTTTGTATTCAGTATACTGTACAGCATGCTTGACTATTGAAAGATCACAGCTCCCCATCTTCTTTCCAGTGTGTAGATGAACCAATTGATCTTGAAAGATTTATCTCAAAAATACAAAGGAAAAGTTATGGAGCAAAGATAGCCAATTTCCCTATTCAGAAAGAGAATTAGGGAGTTTTTCCACCTTTGCATTATATTTTATGCAATTAGCTAGCTATGTCTCAAAAGGTTAATAAACCCCAACTAAATGTAGGACAGCAAGTGCAAGTTATATGAGACTTAATTTGTTGTTCTTTAGTTGGAATAAGCAGGTTTATTCATCTCCCATAGCACTTAGTATGAGCAAAACATCAAGCCTTGAGTTAAGCAAGGAAACTTCAGTAAGATTCTGATGTGCCAAATGCAGAAATAGCCTCCACCCAATTAACTTCTGGAGTTGATGCTTTTCTGTAGATGCCTTAGAGAGAGCAGGCTGCAGGGGATCATCTAATCCCTCCTCAACTACTTCATGCTGTTTATGGCACTAATAAAAAGTCACAGTAGAGAATGGATAAGTTTATGAATTAATACATGTAATCTAGATTCCTAGCAAGCCTGCCAGGCAGCCATAGGTCTAACCTTCTACACTTAAGCCAAGCAGTGCCAGTTCCTGCCTTGCTGTACAATGCAGAAGGGTGGGATTTCTGGTTGTTCAGGGTGGCCCTGACTGTGGCTTCCAGAGTGACACTTTTGTCTGGTCTGTAGGAGCAATTACAGCAGTTTGAAAATCATAGAATAAATGGGGTTAGAAGGGACTTTAAAGATCATCTGGTTCCAAGCCCCCTGCCATGGGCAGTGACACCTTTCACCTGACCAGGTTGCTCAGAGCACCATCCAGCTTAGCCTGGGAAGCTTGCACAGTGTGGTTTGATGTAGGATAAGTAGCAGGCAGTCAGTCTTCCTCAAGGAAACTGAAATGTTTTAGGTAATTATAGGAGAAGGCCTGCTCAGGCAGTCACAACTGAACATCAGTCAGGTAACACTTGCTTTCAAATTTCTATTTAAATCATCATGTGCAGAGCACATAGTTTGAGGTAGGTTTTTCTTTTTCCCTTATGGTTTTAATTCTTGATCTATGCATAATGTATGACTGACTGCTGCAAAACAAAAAAGTATATTTAACAGCTATTAGTGATACTTCCTTTTTTAGTGTATGTAGATGGATTGAGAGTGGAAGAATGAGGGATAGATTCCCTGTTAGGGGATCAACATTGCTCTGGACTGAATCACAGAAGGCCTTTTCAAGAGAAAGCCTTTGTTAGCTGTTTCTTAAAATTCTTGAAGGAAGTGGGACTGTCAGTGAACTGACATATCTCTTTGATTGTGGTGTAGCTGGACTGATTTATTTTGGTAGGGCTTTTCTTCCTGTATTCAGAATTAATGATGGTGTATTCTATTAGAACATCTGTAACAAATCAATTCTATGAAGCTAATCCATATTCTTGAAACAGACAACTCTAATTTATTATAAATTATAAGGCACCCATAGGTAGGTGATATTAAAGTTTTGAATCTGCTTTATGTACACAGTCAAATCTCCTCCTCATGACACTGATGGGAAAGCTCACAAATCATCTGGGTCATATAGAGATATGACTGTCAGTAGACTTGTGCTACAGTCCTGTATGTGCTACAGTCTATATCAGAATGAAAGTGGCTTTGATTCAATGATTTGAATTTATTTTGGAAACAAATTACAAATACAGTTGAATCCACTTACTGCAGTTTCATTAATACAGTTCTGTTTTCTGTTTCCACATGGCAAGTGTCACATATGTAGCTTAGTATATGTTGATCCTGGCACTGTGAAGAACAGTACGGAGTGCTTGAAGCAGACTCTAATGTTTACAAGCAGTTTTATTTGAGGAAATGTGCTGATATTGCTCACAGAAAATAGGTTAATAAATAGGAAGGGCAGAGAAGTCACAAAGCAGGCAAGGAAATACTATGTTTTTCTTCTACTTTTGTTTTTGTTTTATAAAATGTTCTTACCTATCACTTCTGTCTCAGCAGGTGTGTGCATGTTCTGGTAGCACTTCTGGACATAAGCAGATTAATTTTATCTCCCTTTGAACACCACTGATTGAAATATTTAAAATTAGGATGGACAAGATAGAAATGAATATGCACAGAAAATAACAATAATTGGGGGGGAAAAATGGCAAAAGATCAGTGATTCGAGATAGGAGTGCTGGAGTTTTTGTGCTTGTTGAAGAGAATGTTGAAGAGCTGGTAGGATTTTTGTAGGCCAGCTTGTGCTTGGCCTCCCTGGTTGGCAGAGAAAATACCTTTCCTGCAGTGGGACATGTTGTCAGTATTTTTTCTCAGAAGGCAAAATAGCAGTATTTGAAAGAAGACCCTGTTCTCTCTGTCAGAGCATTTCCACGCATTTGCATCTGTGACTTAAGCAGGACTTCAGGGAATAACACTTGTGTGGTGTTATCAAAATATCCTGGAAGTTATTGCTCTTCATTAATTCAGGAACAAATATCAATTTAATACAAAGGCCTTGCAAGTTTTCCTGGTTTCCTAATGGCTTTCATGCTGTGAGATAACATTTTAGTGCAGACTGATGTTCAGGGTCTACCTGCTGCCTTCAATACTTCTGACCATAATGTATTCCTAATTACCTGTGGAGAAATGGAGTTAAG
Source organism: Scytalopus superciliaris (assembly GCA_013400415.1). Taxonomy (NCBI): domain Eukaryota; kingdom Metazoa; phylum Chordata; class Aves; order Passeriformes; family Rhinocryptidae; genus Scytalopus; species Scytalopus superciliaris. Next base: position 818,177 of record VXBX01009030.1, read on the forward strand.
GAGCTTTGGGGTGGCATCATATTGTTCTTTGTTTTCTAGCAATTGCTCAGCCACAGATTTATCTTTAACCCCAGAGAAATGAAGCACACCCATCTTAAACTGAATAAGCCAATCTTCCTTGGCGTCCAAGAACAAGAATTGTTTGCCAGCTGATAGAAGGGTGAACACATTCTCCACTGGGAATTGTTCATGTCACAATAATGAGATAGTATTTGTAATATCTACTAACAGCAGAACACAAGTTTTCTTTTTTTATATTATTTTTTAACTTGTGAGGGAGAAACAAAAGATGCTCCCCATCCTTTTATCAGGAGACTGCCTTTTGCATTTATTATAAGGGTTTGTTTGTCTGTAGTCTGCTCTGTTTCATCCCTCTTCTTTACTCTGGTCTCTCTTCCACCTCCCATATCCTCCATCTCGAGTTTCCGTTCTAACCAACCTAATATGCCCCCATGCACATTCCAGGATGCTCTGAGAATGTATGTGTGGCCATTGTATTATGGGATTCTCTCAGGCTAACTGTGGGACTGGTTCTTGTTTTGTAGTGCTCCGGTCTATCTGTGCATCCGTCTCTGGGATTTCACGCAGTACTCACAGAAACGATTTTTTTCCCCTGCTCTAAATAGTTGCCAATCCTGTGTTAAATATTCAGGAAGGTGCTACTTGCTGAGAGGAATACTTGTAAGTTTGTTTGGGGATGATTCATATTCATGCCAACTATTCCTGTTCTTGCCCACTGTTGTGTAAAAGATTCGGCTGTTTCAGATGGGAAATAGCTTTATGTAACCCGTGATAGTTGGGCAAACTCAGTAGCAGCATTTTTGTGCAACTTGAGGTAAAGGCCTTGTAAGCTTGCAGACATTACCAGGTTACAACAACTGTCTCCTTAGCATCTTCTGCCATGTTTCAGTGCTCCTTTGCTGCCAGGATGGAGCGGGTAGGCCTTGGATGGTGAGGACTTTAATGCGATGCATTCAGTGCCTATCTGGAAGTCGTTATCTTCAGAGGATTTGTGATGGTAGCTGGTATGACTTGCTGATGTTGTAAAAGCCAAACACTGCAGCTGGCAGATTTTTTTTTAGCTAGCAGTGAAAGTTTATGGTGTTGAAATGGCATTTTGGCAAAGCACTGCGGGGTGTGTTCATGTCTGCCAGTCTATTCAGCAAAACACTGCAGTGGTATGCTTAATAGGCATGAGTAGCAAACTAGGGACCTGGCTTGAAGTGATGATGAGGGTTGTATAAACTTCAAGGATTGAAGTGTGGAGTAAATACCTCTCTGGAGAACTAGATTAATCTGTATTTTCAGAATGTCAGTCCCATGTCAGGTCCCAAAAAAACCAGGTAGGTTAAGAGGGAGAGGGAGGATGAAAGGAATAAGACAGGATGCTTTCATTAGGACTACCAAATTACTGGCAGTGTTGTCGTTACTATTAGTAGAAATTAAGTTTATATCTGAATACTTGTGATCAGCAAATACCAGTGGCATGTGGTATACAGCATTTTGGTGGCTATTTTGACCACTGATAAAACTTCCTAAAGAATCTATTGAGTAATAGATAAAAGCTTGTACATTGCCTGTGAATGTCTGGGACTCCTTCAAAGCTGCTAGCACATAAGAGAAGAGATGACCCTTCTTTTCTACAGTAAATGGTTATCAAACTTGTGGCTCTCACCTGCTTTCAACTGTGTTAAATTTGTCTCTTAGAGGAACTTAATTGGCCTGTATAATTTTTCAGTTTTTAAGTTACTTGGCTTGGAGTGTTTCATGATGTATCTGGACACTGGAATTTGGTACTGGGGAAAGCTACACTGAATGTGTCAGAAATATATCTGAAAATCTAGATTGCAAATGTCTTTTTTGCCAGACTAATGCAAAATATTCTCTGTGAGGAAACTGGAGGTGTAAGCTGCTGAAGTTGCCCTCCAAAAAAACTTGATTTTTGCAAGAGTGAAGCAGGCAGAGAGTCTGATTCTGAAATGTATTGGGCATATTGATTGCCCTTCATCCTTTTGGTGTTAGCTTTCAGAGCTGTTTCCTTGTGCTTTATTAGCATATGCCCAGAAGGTCTGCCAGGCTTGGGTCAGAAAAGTCAAAATGAAGCTGAAGATGATGAAATGCAGCTGATAAAGAGCTTCTGCTGTGCTTAGTAGGCTATCCATGAGCAGAAAGAGAGCTGTCTGTTACTGCCTCTCTTCAGAAGCGCATAAAACAAGGTTGATGCCTTTGAAGCTGCTTAATACCTCTGTCCCACCTCCCACTCCATCCTGTGTCAGGCACGTGTATTTCTTCTCCAGGGCTGTGGGACAAAGCAAAGGTGCTAGGCTTTTTTGGCTGACCTTTGCTATAGCTTTTCATTGTGGAAGTAATTCTGTCTTCTTGTGCTGTTACATGTAATGAAGATACATGGATTTTTATTTTTTTTTCTTACTAATTCCCTGTGATGGTTTTAGGGCCCAAAGGGTTCACTGTGGTCTGAAGGGACATGCATTGCCCTGGAGCTGTGTGAAAAATTCAATCAGGGTGTCAGGGTCAGAGTCACTCATGAGAAGTGTCTTCTTACCCATAGAGCCTGTATTTCTAACAGGGAGTGTCTGAGCAGAAGAAAGGAAGAAGCAGTGGTTGGAACAATCTATCACATCTAAAGGAAACTATTTTTACAGCTAGTAATGCCGAATATGCTTGAGAAAGGAAATTACAAGGGCAACTGAGCTGGGTTAGAGAGCATTTTTAAGACCTGCAGCTTCTCTTGATTTTATGTGAGCCTTTAGGAAGGAGGCTGGAAGCTGTAAAACCTGTTAGCAGCTCTAGTATTGAGAACTGACTGTGAACCTCTGATTGCTTCTAATGTGAAGTGTTTGTAATTAATTAAGCTAGTAATTTATAAGAAGGTAATACTTTAAAGGTGTTGAAATGAGTGGTTTAACTCCAAGGATGTACGCATCACTGGCCAGCTGGTAGAATTTATATCCCTAATGCACTTTGTAGATGATAATGTGTGCATGAAGCACTTCTGCTTTGCCTAATGAATATACTTATGTCAATTAAAAATAATAACATTACACTGGTGGCATCAAACACTTCAGTTCATTACTTAACATCCAGCATATCTTAGGCATGTAAGAACTGCACTCAAAGATGCTGGTTTAACCCCTGTCTGACTTAGCTAATCCTTCATGCAGTTGATCTGGACAAGTGATTCTTTCAGATTCCTAGTAGCATGAGTTTTAATGGCTGCCCCGTTTTTAATTCGGTGTATGCGATATATCATCTTACAAATCCCTCAAGATATAACTGACTGAGTTCAGATAGATGTACTGTATGTAAATGGTTTTGTAGAGAAAGGTCAGAGATCAAACAGAGCTGGAGGCTGAATGTATTTCTCTCTCTGGAGAAAATTCTTCTAACAGGTCAGAAGTGAAATCACTGGCAAGGGAGTGTAAATATGAATGTTTCGCACAGATCTCAGATGGAAGAAAGATTTCCCCTCTCCTCCTCATCTGTACCATGGTCTTAGAAATTTTTCTGAAGTGAATTCATTGTGCTTGATGGTGCTGGACCAATGCATTTAGCAGCTAAACGCTCTTCCTAGTCCACAGCATGGAGACAGTTTATGTACTGCCCTGTTATGAGCATGTATTTGCATAGCAGAAATTTAAAAGGTGAAGACAGGAGGGATTAGTGATGGCTGTTGTGACAGAGTGCAGCACAGGGTTGTAAGATCAACAGGTGGAAGATTGAAACTTTTACTAGGAGCCTTATGTCAGTTGTTACCTTTTGTTAGCTTGGAATTTGTAAAACAGCTTCCTGAAATGGGGATACATTTTCTCAAGCATCATTATTTCCAATAGATTCCAGGTGTTTACTTTTTTTAAGGAATAAGTAATAGCTATTCTGATGGCTTTGAAGGAGGGCATGTGTTCACATACAGCTGACCTGATGTCTAAGCCACAGTAGTGAACTTGCTTTTCACATTCATCAGCATAATGTTTCCTTCATCGTCTATTTCTGGAAGGGGTGGTGTGCTCATCCTTCACAGGAAAGGTAACAGATTTAGCAGTGCTTCTTTCCACCTCCTACACACCATCTATGAGATGGAGGTTTTAAGGCTTAGCTGTCTCTGCAGTTTTTTCCCTCAGCTACATTTCGGATGTATGCTTTATAATGCGTCTGGTTGGACTGCTGTAAACGCCAGCTGTTGTCCAAACTGAGAAATAGGAGAGTCTGGGAGAAGTAATGAAACCAATTTAAAAAGCAAAGCTTAGATGTTGCTTTGGAGTCTATTTGGAGTAATATAAACACCTCACTGACAGTTAAGATGAGAGTAGCAGATTTGTTCGTTCGTCTTTTCCCAGCTTCTGTCTTCCTGAGCTCAGCTGTGTGCCTCTAGATTATGTGTGGTACACAATGGTAAGGAAAGCAACTCAACAGAAGCCTTTCCTGGTGTCCAGAAGGAGAATCAGGCTTGACAATTCATCTTACTATGCAGGCCATGGGAAGAGAACATGGAGAACTGTCAGTTGTACTTGAAATAAAATGGATACGTGTAGCTGGTCAAGGTGTTGTCTCCAACTCAGTGTGTTCTGCAGACACTTGAGGACATTCAGTTGCTTCAAATTTTTATCTGTTCATCTTCAGTTTAAAGTTGGCCTAAGAAATCAGTTTTGAAATCTGTTTTGTCCAAGAGAGATATTGCTAAATGCAGTCTTTTTCTGCATCCTCTAGTTAGCAAAAGTCTCTTCATGGAGACAAAGCCAATGGAGGGGATGAGTTGGATTCAGGAAGGGTGGAAAGAGGATATCTAATTATCAGGAATCAGAGGGATGAGGAAAGAGTGACCATGTATGAGAGAAGGCAGTTCTTGTATTCTTCTAACATTCAGGCACCACGAGGCAAACTCTTAATCGTGTTTCCTTGGGGTATGGGATGCCAGCACATAATTCCCTCTCCAGAAATCTGTTTCTGCTGCTGGAAAGAGGGAAGAAGGGCTCAGCCTGTGATAGGGAATGTGCATTGGAGTCTATCTTTCTCTTACACCCAACTGCTTATTTTTTTGACAGCAAAATAGTGGCTTGGAAGTCTAGATGCCCTGGAATTTGAATATTTCAAACTGATGTTTTGCCTTTTTGGTGAACATCAGCAATGAACATGAATCCTATGGGAAGAAGATATTGCATTTCAGATTTTTCTTTATAACCACTCTGCATCAGTCCTAATGTTGATCTCTTTGATAATTGCAAGGAAACTTAATTGGAGTGGAACTTGATGAGTGCTCACTGGTTTTGAATATCACATCCTAGCACTTGCAACTGGAGTTTCTGCATGTTCTGTCTTAGTTTAGAAAAGCAGGGCTTGTGAGTGATTGTTTTTCAGGGACACAGATTCAGCTGAGATTTCAAATTATCTGAAAGTACTTGTACAGAGTCCATCCTGTCATGTCCTCCTCTTCTGCGCTCCTGTTCCACCTGACAATGCCTGAGGCATATTTTGAGCTTTGTGCAAACCATCACGTCAGGGCAAGTGTTTCTAGACTCTATTTTGACATCTCACTAGCTCACCTAATTAGTAGCCCTTAACCATAGGAGAAAGTTATCTTAACTGATCGGGTTCTGAGGATCTTGTGTTTGAATGGGGCTTTATTCATGAAAGAAGGAGAAAAGGAATTTTCAAAGATTATAAAGTATAAGAAAAATATACAGCATGTGCTTTTTAAGTGCTTATTAATTATACAGGTTTTTTAAAAAAATAAATCTAAATACTTACTAAAATGTCCAGTGAGTTAAAATCTGTCCTTACTGGGACTTACTTCTGTCTCTCTCACTTTGTCCTGTGTAGGAGACCTGTCCTTTTGGTTTGCATAGCATGCACAGTGTTTGACCAGCTATTTCATCGGTCTAGTACAACATCATATTGTGCCATGACAGTATCAGTGCAGAATGGCTTGGGTTGGGAAAGGCCTTAAAAATCCTCTAGTTCCAACCCCTTTGCCATTATTCAACCTCCCTGCCATTATCTTCCCCGCTCCTTTGTCATGATCTCCGTAGCTGTCCCAAGGAAGTAAAGATGACTGCTTTCTGTTGGTAGGCACTAATCTCCCCTCTACCAGGATAGCAAGGGGACTGACTGTCCATCACTGAGTGTGGTGCTGACACTCAAAGGAAATGCCAATAATTTCAGCAAAGTGTAAAGAATTTACACAGGGTGTTTGTTATGTACATACCAGAGTTGTAATCACTTCCTGCCCCTGACCTCTCAGGTGGACTGGTAGGAGATCAGAACTGGATTGATGTTTTCCTGCTTTTCTTACAAATCATCAATGTACAATTCAAGCTAGCCTTTTTATTACCTTAATGCTCAGCTTCATTTATGTAGATCTCTTGAAGGCTACCTTCCTTGCCCATGTGTGAACAGGTACAAGATTTTTATCCACAGTGGCTATGCAGGAGAAATTGAAGGAATAGTTTGGCTAGAAACATATTTAATAAAATGCAGTGAGAGAAATAAGAGCTCAGGGTGACTTTTGGGTTTTTCTTTACATTTATCTGAGAGTACCTGGCATTTAGGGGAAAAAACATACTTGTCATAGCATTTACCAAACATTCTTTGGAAGGAAGAAACTTGAAATAATTTGTATTTTTTGTTTTGACATGAACTGTCCACTGCTTGCAAAAATCACTTCAGTGTAGCTGTTAAAATCATGACTATGTTTCAAGCTGCTGTATGTAGTGTATTTATGAAGAGCTTTTGTGTTACAGTATCTCACCTGTTATTGTAAGACTGTAATTTTAGACTCTGGTATCTGAGATGTGTTGAATTGTTCTGTTTTTTTAAAATCTCTCCTAGAGGAGAGGGAGGAATTTGGCTGGCTCATTCCCAGACATTGTGGCCTGTCTTTGAAAACACTCAAATATGTTTTGCTCACTGGGTCCCTTTGTTAGAAGAACACATCCTGCTTGAACAAAATGTCATTCTGCATGTGGCCCCCATTTGGGACTGAGTTGAGAAGTGGGGGCAAAGAAGTGAGAAATACCAGTTGTCTTTGCATAAGAGGAGCTGTCTATCTCACAATGAGGCATTGCATGAAGCTCCCTCGCTTGTTTTGGAGTATTTCCATACTTGGTTTTTTTGGACTCTGTATTCAGAACAGTTGTGACTCGTTTCTGTTTAGCTTTTACCGTTGGAGCACTGCATGCTGCAGTCTTCAAATTTGTGTGAGTAATCTCAACCATCATCTGATAAAGTTGTAAATGAGAGAGAAATTTATAGTAATTGTCCTCAACAAAACAAAACAAACAAAAGAAAAAAAATCTGAGAGTTTTACCACCAGGCATTATTGAATAATGATTAAAGAACTCTCTGGAGGATGGAAATAAACAGGATGTGTAATTTTTCTGGCTTTAAAATGTGACATGAAAATACTTCATTCTTCTTTGTTCTTTTTATTGTTCTTGCATAGCATCTGGAGTTTTGTCTTCTCTACTATGGGCGTCAGCAGTAGTCATCTGGGCAGATGCTCTTCCAGAGACATCAAACTGTAGGTGGATAACATCCAAATAGTACAGAGCAGCAAATAACATCATATTCTTACCATACAAAATGGCATTGGTGTGTGTTAAATTCATCCCTTATTTCCATTGATACGTGTTTTTGGCTGCATGAAGACTGGCTGTTATGAGCCTGTCAGCTGTCACTTCGATCTTCTACTACTGTTTCTTTGATCAGCCTGGTGTGTCTTCTGGATTGGCAAAGTTTTAAAGAAACTAGAATTTATTAAGGACAAGAGGTTAAGGCTGGTATAGTGGCAGCTAATAGCAATTAAGTTTTCTTACTTCCTCTGACAGTTTTTTTCTCCCTATTTGTTCACACCTCAGCACTCTTTGAGGTGAGTACAGCAAAGAAGGATGAGGCAACACAGGAAGGGATGATATTCTCAGTCAAACCTACCCAACAGAAAACTTTTTCCATTTTCTTGATGTTTGCTTTGTGTTCTGCTTTCTATTCAAGATTATTCTGATCTTTGAGTACTTAATTATGCCATATAAATAGTTTTGTTTTTCAAGAGTGTGCAGATCGAACATCCAAGAACCTGAGATAATTTAATGCATGGCTGTATTTCTTCCCAAATGATTTATTCCACTTCTTGATCATCATTACTAATATAATTGTGATATTAGTAAAAAGATTAGGAAGTACAAAAGCCAGGAAGCAGGATGTTCTTGTCAGAAGGAAACTGGTTCTTCAGCTGTAAATATACAAAATAATGTTCAGTCAAGCATTGCATGGAAGTGCTTTACAATTAAAAAACCCAGCACAGATGTTGGCTGGGCTGTTGGACAGATCAGCCAGATTGTCATGTGTTTGCTTTCCTGAAGTACGATTGTATCAATGTGCATTTACTCTCATGTATATGCCATGGTCAGTGATGTAACATACTGCCTTTTAACTTCTTTACCCTTATGAAATATCAGCGTATTTCCTACTCTGTACACAAACCTTTTAACTCTGAGGTAAGTAGTAATAATTTAGAACTCTCCTGTCCTTTTTTTTTATTTTTGCTGCTTTCCCCTCCACGTTTCCCAACCGAAGCAGTTTGGTTCTTCATTGCCATAGTCTCTGAAATACAGTCAGCTATTAGAATCTTCTTCAGACTGCCAGAGAAGCAAATTATTACTGCAAGGTGATGGCACTTCTTGATTTGATACAAGATAGTGATCACAAGTTGGTGATCTTTGGGTTTTCAGGCAGCACTTTATGAGGACAGAATGATAGAACACCATATATTCTAGTCCTTGTCCTTCATGGCCATAGCTGCAAAGAAAGGCCTTAATGTGGAAATGGAACAAAGGGAATTTTGTGGCTCCTGTGGCATTTTTTCAGTCTTATTACTGGTAGTGCTCAAGGATGGAGACACATTTACGACATGGGGATGTTTCGGAAGAATAAATATCGGTGAGATGAGTGTGAAATTTCACACCAAAGTAATTACACGTTTTAATTTCAGGGAAAGAATTTTGCCTTGCTTATTTTTGCCATACCTTCTAGTGCACACTAATTCTTTCCTCCTTGTGACTTAAGTGTTATTTTAGTACTTGGGCTGTATTTGAATTGTTTCCTACTAAATCACATATGCAGTATCATGAGATGTGATAGCAGTACCATTCTGTGCATGTTTTTCTTGACAATGTCTTTCTTCTGTGTCATATTATTTAGACAGGATTGGCTCAAGTGTCACATATAAATGTCTATTTCTGTTTGAGAAAAGAGATGGGAAGTTGAATTAAGTGTTCAGTGGCAGTTATTATTTAAAGATACTGTTAAAAAGTATGTACTCAGTCAACCTGAACTGGCAACACAGCTCATATGTGATTTGTTTTGGTCAATCCAGACACAATAGATATAGATGCTGCAGAAACAACTGTATTTGCACAGCTGTACTCCATTTTAGAAGACAGTGAGCACCATGAGTCATAGTTAGTCTCTCGGCATTGACTGCATGACCTTCAAGACCAGTCCTTGTGGAAAGTGAATCCCTTCACCTCTCTCATGGCTGGGGAGGAGGATGCCTTCTGCCTTAGTGGCTTACAGTGAGGGGGGATGCACTCCGACCAGTGTTGGCCTGAAGTTGGTTTGTTGATACTTCTCTTTCCATACTTCAGACATTGGACCAGATCCCAAAAACCTCACTCCCAATCACAGGACTTGTCCTCTAAGCAGCCACAGTGCTTTCCTCTAACACAGTCTGAAGTATGAGTATAGCAGGTTTTTTAGTAAGCTTTGGGTGAAGCCCCCCATAATGGTTGTCTGAAGTCACACTGTATCCAGAAGCGTGTAGTTTGGATTGATGGAAGAATACACCTCTGAAGCTTTGTAGGTGTACTGCTTTTTTGCTTTGGGATTTATTTGTATGTTATCCACAGGAGAAAAAAGTGACAGAAATGTAGCTCACTAGAAGAGGATCCTCAAACATCTCAACTGACAAAAATCAGTAGTCCTTACACTCTGAAAAGCATGTGGATTATTTCAAAGAACTTAAAAGCCAAATGTCGCTTTTCGTCTTCAGAGCAGATGCTTCTAATCTGTTGAAAATGCAAGGGAGGAAGCTTGGGTGTCTCTTGGTGTTTGAGAAGCGTAAGAATGTAATCTACATCAATTAGTCCTATTAGTAATGTTGATGTCAGAGGTGCTAGCCTGAACCAGTGAATTGTCTGCCAAATGTGGACATGTAAGCATCGATTTGCTGCCTCAGTATTGATTTAGGCACCTACAGGTAGTGTTTAAATGGTTTATTGGAACATGCTCTGGGGCTTTACCAGCAACTGTTTACACTGCTTAATATATGCCAGCATTCCTAAAGCATTTTAGGAACTGTGCTGTCAACAGTTTTTGAACACTGAACGAAATCTTAATGCCATCTGTCTAGTCAGGCACAGCCCAACCCTGATGAATTGCTTGTCCTCTTAAATTTAAATTAATTAAATTTATAGTTGGGTGATGACTGTCTTCAGCTTTTTTAAGATTAAGTTTCTTATAGTAACAGGAAAACAAAGCTTGGTAGCATTCTCTTTGAACAACATTTCTATTTAAAAGCTTCTAATACAAAGGCAAGGAGGAGTCGCACCGAGTGGCATGAAATTCAAACGTGGCACTGAGTTGAGCTGTTCAGACTCGGAGCTGCAGTTTTTGGTATTGCTGCTTCAGTGTTCAGTGTTGGGCCAGATTTGCAATGTAGATTTAAGTTGTTCATCGTGATCCTAGAAATTATAACCATCACTGAAATGCCTGAAGTTTCTTATTGTGTTAATATTTTCTTGATTTTTGGAAGAAAAAAGGTTTCACCTTTCTACACTGTCATCTGAATTCAAAGAAAATGTTTAAGTTTGGTTCGAATCAACCAGACTCAAATGGCTGGAACTTCAGTGCACGTGTGTTGCCATAGTCTTACTTGTTTCTTGGATTGGAAATGTCTAGAAATGTATATCAGTTTGTCTGGAAATTATTCTGTGAAGCTACTGTTGGTTTCATTTTGTTTCGTTGGGGATTTTTTGGTTGGTCGGCTTTTTTGGGTTTGGGGTGCTCTTGGGGGGTTTTTGGTTCTTTGGGGTGTTTTTTTCTTTTGGTGGTTTTATTTTGGATTTTTGTTTGTTTATTTGGGGGGGGTTGTTTGGTTAGTTTTGTGGGGGTTTTGTTTGGCCTGATTTGGTTTTTTTTCTAGGTGAACCAAATCAGAGTAAAGGTATATTTGATTTGGGATGTGATCGCAGGCTGAGAAAACCCTCTGCCTAGAACGATGTAACACGAGACATGTTTCATACTCAGTAAGCAACACTATCCTGTTGCTATAGCAGAGCAAGTGATTTAACTCCTGATTATAAACTTGCATGTAGTTTGTGGGAATGGCACCAGTGAGCATTCAGTATTAAGGATGTAAATAATTTTCCTCTGCAGAGAAAAAAAGAAGACAATTTTGAAACTAAAACAAAACAAGCAAACAAACAAGAAAGGCAGTGGTGGATCTCCTGTAACTTCTCTACCCTCAGCAAGGGTATTTTTCTTACTTAATGATGTGCTGTTTGTGACTTCACATGCCATTATCTTGAGTAAATATTGATACTCCAGTAAAAAAAAATCAGAAAAGCATTTAAGTGACTCTCAAGAAAATCAATACTATAAATATTTACCTTCAAGTATTCACCTTCAAGGAGATGTGGTAAGTATCAAGAAAAAATAACAGCCAAAGCAGTCCCTACCTTATTGAGAACTTCCCTCCAACATATTGGGAATCAGTCGTATGGTGGAGATAATTGTAAAAGCCACAGGGCTGTAAATCATCTTGTGTTGTGGGTTTTTTTCCTTCAAATCCGCAGAGTACAGAAGTGGCCTTTGTCACATTCTGGATTCTTGTACTTTCCCTTCCACACGTGTAAGCTGCTTTGAACACATTGCTCTGTGTAAGGGACCTATCACTGGCCACAGTTTTATTTCCCTTTCCTGGTGCCGATGGACTGAGAGAAAACTTTTCCATGTTTAAGGAGTCACATTGATTTCCTAGGAACATGAGCAGTTCCTACAGCTATCCATCCCCCTCCCCCACCTTGGCAATGAGCCATTAGGTGTTTTAGTCCTTTTGCTTATAAATGCATCAGATACATTAACCTAAAGGGAGTTAGAAACATTGCTGTGGCATGGGAATCTCATCTCAAAGATGCAGAGGACGTGCATGGCAGGCTCTCACTCTTCCCTTGCCAGCAGGGATTTGCAGTTGAGGGACATCCTAACTCAGAGGTGTCAGTAGGCTTTATGAAAAGTGCTGTGTTTCTCTGTGATACCCCTCGACTTGTCCAGCAGTTATTTGAATCCATGTAACCCTCTGCAGCCAGTGTCCTACTCAAAGATTTTGATTGTGGCACTGGTGGTTTTATTTGATGTTCCTGAGTTTTCATCTGTGAAGATAACTGATCTGTCATTCCTTATCATCTCTGTGCTGTTTAGCAGGTAAAGGTCAAGTTGAGGATCAAAAAAATGTCAAATCTGAGCTCTTTCAGGTGCTCTTTGTCCTGATATTTTTTGATGTTAACTGAGTTTCTGTTTTTATTTGCACTTCCTGAAAAGTATGCACTTTGCAATAAAATGGGAAAGAAGAGGAAATCATACTTTTTTATGAGACTTACCCATTCAGTAGAGCTGTGTTTTTCTTGTCTTAGAATGAATGATTATAAAGAAACTGTGGGAGAAAAAAAAGGGTAATGTTTCCATCTTGGTCCTAGTAGCCATCTTTTTCCTACAGTACATTTTCTTATGCTTTATTTAAAATCTTTGCTGTGCAGAAAATGAATTTCAGCTGTTGTGTCCATAAATGATGTGTGAACAGATTTCAATTTCCATTAATTTGCCCATTATTCAAAATTATTTGGCTGTTTCAGCCAGTCACTTGCTCTGTCTGTTGTTTGCAATTTGTAATTTGTTCTGTGCATTCGGTCACTGATTGCACAGAATGTTCTTGCTCTTGGATAGAAAGACTTCCAAGCTCATAAAGCCTTTCTGAAGGAACTGTGCAAATAAATTACTGTGTGCATGCTTACAGTGGCTTTTCATATGTATGATAATAGAATGCAAATAAAAGAAATGGTGAATGCAGTTGAAATGGCTATAAAAATTGTGGGTTTATGAGTATTCTGGAGTATTTTGTGATGGCTTAGTGTTACTGCAGCTTCTTGTGGGTACATTTTAAAATAGGCATTGTGAAGATGTCTTCAAATTGTGGGTATATATAGGCATTAGCTGAATGCTGGTTTTGTAGCAAGACTTGCTGAGATAGTTTTGCTGGCCTTTAAACTGTTGTTGTGAGGTTTCTGACCTAACAGCTGGAAGTGGAGGGGAGATGTGGCATCTCTGAGCTGTCTGTGTGTCTTTCTGGTGTTTTCAGCACATACATACGCAGCAGTTATACTTGGCTCACATTTTCAAGATTTCCTGCTAGAAATATTTGGGGTGGGGAGGAGGGTTAAGTGAAATTGTAAGCTTATGAACAAATTGCTTCTGGGTTAAATTCTGGAGGTTTTATGCTTAAGATTCAGTTTTTAGATTTTTGCGTTCCTGTTCTGCTGTCAGTAATCAGAATTTCTGCCACTTCATTACCACTTCTAAATCTGTGACTTGTACGCTGTCTTTTCTGTCACAGATCCTTAAAGAAGATATTTTTAAAAATCCCTTTAGTAACCGATGAGACACTTTCCTTCAAACTGAAATGCTGTCATTTATTGTTACTTTTTCTTTTCAGTCTTTCACTTTCAATTCTAAAGGTCTTGTTTTTATTCAAATCGATTTTAATTCATTTTAAAAATAAGATTCTGAGGTACAACACCAGCTGCTTGATTAAAATCTAAGTAGGTTCTTTCCACTGTGCACCCTTAATCCATGAATTTTGCAATATTGAGCAAGAGAAGCAATCTTGTCAGACAAGATTTGCTCTGGTGTTTTATTGCTCGTGATTCTGTATCCCTCCAGGAGCAGGATTTTCAGCTGTGTGTAGTGTTGGGCGTTGCAGTCAGAGGAGTCAGTACTGATCTCCTCTGTGAGAGCAGCTTTGGTGCCTCTGGTGCAGGTCTCATATCCCCACCCAAGGCTGCTCATTTTTTTGTTCATCAAGTGCCAGAGAACCACGTGACTGTCAGTGGCTGTTGCTTGGCTTTCATCAGTGCTTATTTTGGACCACCCAAAGATCTGGTCATGTATTTGATAGAAAATGTGCTTGGAGAGTAACCAAACTTTTTAAAAAGCCCACAGTATTTCACTTCTAGGAGTTTGGATTTTGCTTGGGTTTTGTTTTGGGTTTTTTTTTTTCAGTGTGTATATATAGGCCTGTACTGGTTATTTTACTCCCCTCTCCAAAGTAACTGGAGGGAAGGTTTCCTTCAAATGGAATGCTCCTACCCAGTCTCTAGGGCTATAAGAAAGAAGAAGGGATGTTTGCTTGAGAAAGTGGAATAACATACCCATTTTAGCTTTTTAGTGAAGCAGTTCTCTCCCATCAGCCTGTGCTTTCTGTACGGTGGGGGCCTATTCTCCCAGTGGAGAAGCAATTCACTGAATATTTATTTGCAGGTAACTCTGCAATTTTGTATATTTCCCTGTAAAGGAAACTTAAATTGCAGGTTGTCCCGTGGTGTTAAAAAGCACCAACTAATTACTTTGTTTCCTTCTCAGCAGCAATAAAAAAGGTGATGTCATTTTAGTATTAAAAATTAGGTCACTGTCCAAGGCAATTGTTGAGTGACCCATAAATAGGATTCTAACTTCAGGGTGCCTAATTTGAGATTAAGCAGAAGTGTCCTGAAATAGGTATTTCTAAAGTGCTTCCAATTGGGCCCTTCAGTGTTACTAATTCTGAACCACTCTTAAATGAACACAGACTTGGCCAAAAAGTCCAACAACAAAAGTTCCTCAAGTTGGTGATTAAAACCCCGCACTCCACCCAAATGCGTGCCATAAATAAGTGACATACTCCTACCATGACAAAATTAGTCGAGGAGAAAAAAGACTCATGGTAAAACTTGTAAATGTCATCTTTGTTAGCATGGGACATGTAGGAGCCTTTTCTAAAACGGACGATTCAGTGCTCTGTGAATAGATGAGTACAGTATGTTAAGACTCGTGAATAACATAGTAAATCTCAGTGTCTTTCATTATGCAATATGATGTTGGGAATGTTGTTTCTCACTGTTTAATTTGTAAGACGTACTGTTCTACCAACTACAATGCAGCACATTGAAATTATAGCTCCTTCGGAGAAAAGGAAATGAAATAAGGTCATTGGTTTCATTTGTTTGGGCTTCTGAGAAAGATGCCAATTTGTTGTGTTCAAAACAAATGTGGCCTGGAGACTCCAAGCGCTAACAATGCAAGTACAGGTGAGGACAGCTCAGACAGAAACTTTGTTCACTGTGGTCCTAGTGAGAGAACACTGGCACAGAGTCTCCCCCTCTCTGGTAGTACCCTGCCTTGGAAATGTGTGTGTGTGTGGCTAGCCGTCGCGAACGACGATGCTTTTTATGCCTGCGCGAATGGATTTATTACGTGGAGCTCAGCGTGCGCGGAACTGGCCCCATCCCCTTTAGCCCTGGGACGCTCCCTAGCCTTGGCCGGGGCAAGCCCGGACGAAGTTGGCAGAGCGAGACCCGCAGGACTCGAACCGGCGTCCTTCCGAGAAGGAGCACGGATCCAGGGGCGGCGGCTTTACCCACACGGCCACAGCCGCCGGCCCTGCTTTGGAAATGGGGAGTTGTAAACCATCACAGACTGTTAGCTTTTAGTCACAAGGCATGTTCTTTCAGGAAACTTCTTAGGCAGACTTCAAATCTTAAATACTAACAGGTTTACCACCACACAGTGACTGACTGAGAGAAACCAAAGGGAATGTAAAATTATGATTTTTTTTCTAAAGGCTGTAACTGTAGTCACTAAGCAAAAGGAATTGTGTCTATCTGGGAAGTTCAAGAAATGTGTTTTTCACTATGTTACCTTGATAATTTCCTGTACCATTGCTTAGAGTTCATCACCTTTTAGGTTTCAATTAACTTGTTCCCTGTTAAAGTACAGTTTGATACATAAATCTGAAAGAAAGTGGTTCTTGGTGATTTCTTTGATTGACCTGTGAAGCTCTAAGGATTTTGACTCAAAAGGAATCAAGACAAGCTGAGATGTAGAATGGGGATAGCAGGGAAATAAAAATTGGCTACAGTGTGTCAGCAAACTTTTCTGTGAACATCCTACTGAATTATGACTCCTGCTAGAAACTGATGGAGAAATCACAGCACCACTAAAACCTCTGATTGCTTGTTCAGCCAGGATCATCCTGTTGTGAACAACCTGAACTCAGCCTCAGCTGCCTGGTGAAGGCTGGCCCTAGGGCTTTGCTTTGGTGGTAATACCCACCAAATGTCGCAAGGAGGAATGTGCGAATCGCAGGTAATGTACTTAGCTACATTTTGAGGACTCAACTTCCGATTTTCCACCTGGAAAATAAAATAAACCCACATCATCATTAGAGCAGAAGAGAAGCCACTAGTGTTGCACAATCTCCATCTTAATTTTTCTTTTCTTTTAAGGGCAATAACCAGAGGTGCCAGGGATTTCAGAAGGAATGACAGACAGGTAGTTCCTGCAAGTAGGTGGTGTGCCATTTCTCTGTGGTTGAAAGCATGGGAGCTGAATGAATATCAGAGTTTGTAAGTTAGCTAGGTAATGAGGGGATGCAGCCAGAACAGATATACACAGCTTGTGGCCAAGGTAATGATGTGAACTGTGTACACTGAGGACACAATCTGTGTTACTCTAAAGAAGGGCAGCATGTGAAAATAAATAAAAAAAAATAAGTTCAACAGGAAAAAAAAAAAAAAAAAAAAAAAAAAAAGATAGTGTCAGCATATAGAGTGATCAGCAGGGTATCCAATGTGGAGGATGTGGCTGAAAAACAATTTAAGGCCGCCTTTTTCTCAGCAGTATTTCATGTTTTGGAAGGGAAAAAAAAATAATAAATCATCCCAAACAACATTATTTTGGTGATACACAAAGTTTCATATGGCTCCAACTGAACACCTGTTTAAATGAGGGACACTTTTTTTCTGTACATAACATTCATGTCCCTTTTCCTTGCTGGGGATTTGGAGGGAGCTGTGTTTGTGAAGCACAGGTGGGTTTTCTTCATAGGAGTTCAAAGAGCAGTTATCCACAAAGTGAAACTGGGGAAGATGGAACATGTGAAGGCTTTGTCAAAACATCTTTAGTTGAATTGGAGTGTAGTTACAAAGCTGGTGAATTTTGGACTTGTAATCATTAACAGTTAGATGTTCTGTCCCTGGAAACAAGCAGTCAGAGAAACTGACAATAATGCAGGATAACCTGTCTGATGAAAGACAAGCAGGTAGTCAAGAGAAACTCTGCAAAAATACAGGAAGTGACATTTGCACCTGGTGACCCCACAGTGAACTGTGTGCATCCTCCCAGATGTCAAGAGAAAATCAGAAATGAGTCCATTGTATTGTACTGTTAAAAAATAAGTAATTTCCATGAATTGTTGTTCTGTTGGGAGTGAGGATAGTGATACTCAGTTAAGGATTAGCATAGGAAGCAGGGAAGAAAGTTCAGGGTTGGATGGATCAAGTGAAGCTTTTTCCAGGTTCTTGCAGTACCAGTTGTAAGTGAAATGGCTGATACTGAGCACAAGCTGCTTCTGTAGCAAAAAGGACCACTGAAACAATTTCCATGAAAATAAAGTACCTTAAGGGCATGTTGCTAGTCCAAATTAATTTTTAACTCTGGGGCTTAAAATGCCTGAGATGTGTTTTGAGCTACTTTGAAGTTTGGATCTGTATGCAGAGGCTGCTGGAGAAGTAGGAGGAATGGTTCTGGTCTATCATAAACTTCCTGCAGCTTTGCATTTAATCACTGAAGATCTAATAAGTCTGTTTCCCTACCTGCAGAGCTTGTAAGTATGTTTCTTGTCTATGTAAAACGTAAGGCTTGGCATGATGTAACCAAGGGGAAGGCTTCTGAAGAGGCAAACAGCATAGTATTTAGTAAAGCCTTCATTATTTAGTAAAGCAATGCTAAAATTCATGGCTGACAGAGATGTGTAGGCTGTTTTTGATCTCATTTTAACTCCGGGCAGACACTGAGCACCACTCTTCCCAGAAGTCATTCCTGTGTGAGACAGGTTAATCCCAGATATTTTGTGCTGGGTGATCTGTTGACCAGAAGGTATTGAAGTGAAGATGGAGTCCTTGGGGAGTAACTGGGGCTCGTAGATAATGTAGCTGTGGTCATGATGGTAAACCTAGGAAAAAGAAAAAATGAAAACCTGAAGCATTACATGGAAGTGATGGGAAGAGGGACTGAGTGTAAGGTGTCTGGAGTGGTCTTACTGACCTTGGGGTTTTGTATTTATTTATGGGATTTGAGTAGTTGAGAGATCCCTTTCCTCACTTAATTCACATATTTCCCATCAGAAACTGTAGAGAAACAGTGATCAAACCAAGGACTTAATATATTGTTTCATCAATGCTGCCACGAGGCTTTTCCTTTCATTACACCATGGAACTTGGATTAGTAATGATAGCTTTTGCTAGTTCATCCCTTTTTTCAGTGACCACTGCTAATAGCAGCTGTTGAATACTGCCCAGGTGGTCATTTGTTCTGATTTGTAGTAGCTTAAAAAGATGAATTGTGAGATGTATGTCTGCTCTTCCCCTAATAGCTATACTGGCAGGATCAACCAAGCAGATCATCTCATGATCTGTCCTATTTCTTCTCATTCTGAAAATTGATGTCTCAAAAGTAAACATAATTTAAATGTTGGATATAGGTGATCTGTACTGGCAGATACATAAATAAAAATCTGGCCTGAAAATGGACTAACTAAATAGGGTATTCTTTGAGAAATAGGTTTCTAAAAGCTGCCTTGTTTTGAATATTCAACCACCCTGTGATAATACATCCAAAAGAATTCCTTGCAGGCAGCTTAAAAATTCTTGTCTCCAATAGCTGAGTTACTTGCAGTGGATTAACTATAATCATATACATGTACAATGCTTAGGCAGTTCTGCTTTACTATGCATTTAAATTATATTGCTAAATATAATATGCCTGATTAGATTTGCCTGTGCTTTCTTAATCTAGTATAATGTAGTAAGGATCTTCTGGTTTTGGTGCCATAGGTTTTGTTTGACATATCAAATAAATGTTTTCATTTTAATACTGCTGTTCTATGGGTTTCTTTATTTCTTACTGTGAAGAAACATGTTTCGGTCCACGTGGCGCTGGGGAAACCTCTGTGCACAGAACTGGGTATTAAAAATGACAACGGAAGAAAGTTGTTACCTGGAAGAGGCTGAGGATTGCTGCTTGTGCAGCAGGAAAGCACAGAATTCATTAAGTAGTTAATGAGCTTGGTGGTTTTAACTCTGGAGGAGGAATGGCTTTGTTTTATTGAGGCTGGAGTCTCAGCAGCAAAGGAGGGGAGGAGGTGACTTGGTAAGAAATATTCAAGTGTCCTGAAATCTTGGTTTTCCCCTTGCTCACTTGGGGGAAGGGAAAGCTGTAACGGTAAGGAAATTACTAACTCCATCATTTTGTAGTGGAAAATATAGATAGCAAAAGACATGAAACTCTGAAAAATGCCTCCCAGAAATCACAGTGCCAAAACCACCAGGAGTTGGTTGTGTAAAGGACTGAGTGTATGCCTGGGTTCCTGCTTCTTTGTGGGTACATAAATTCAGGTGTGTGCATGTGCAGGATTAGGATGTCAGGATGTTGTCATTGAGTTAAGTTGTGCTGGTGGGTATTGTTAGTTTAATCTTGGGCCAAGTGAGGCTTGTGCGGAATCAGGGCAACATCACGTTCCATCAAGTCTCCATGCACCAGCTGTCTAGGCTTGTGCCTATTTCTTCCTTAGCACGTACGGCTTTAAAATAGCTTCTAACCTGAGAGCATGCACTCTGTTTTCTGGCTGTGATAGATGCTGGTGGTGATACAGGTCCTGTGTGAGTCAGGTATTAGTCACAGAGCCTTCTGCTAAGATGCAGGCTGTAACTTAGCATGCAGAGAATGGAACGCTTTCACGTAGTACATTTTCTGTTCAAACAGAGGAGGAGGACAACAGGGTTAAGGACATTGGATCTTATTAGAGGCTGAGGTTATGGTTGACGCCTATGCCAGGAATGCAGAGGAGAGACAGCAGGGCATACTAGGTGCATTTCCTAGGTGACAGCTACATATAAAGGGATCTGAATCCCTTGGGTCTCACCTCTGCTGTGCTGAGTCAAAGGAAAAGCACCCATGAGCAGCATTGCCTGGGCTGCCCTGCTGCACCTGCCAGCCAGGAGTGTGCTGGTATCTCTCCAGTGCCTACAGCACTTGTCATGAGCTGTACCCTGGTGTCAGCAGGCAGTGGCAATGACATAGTTTCTGTTTCAGAATAGCAAAAACCTTCCTCACTTTACGTAAAAATAAAACCCATGTGAAGCAGCTGAGTAACGTGTAATCTTGATAGTGTAAATTTGGCAGGAGTCACAGAGATTGCAGTCCTTCTCTTAGTTGCTCATATGAGCAGAGAATGAGACTATAATCAGTGTGGGGCTTGGTGTTTGAGTATTGCCTGGCTTTCAAAGGCAGAAAGTTCAATTAAATTGTCTATCAAGAGCTATGCATATGTAAAAATGCATCTTGCAAGAGCATTTTTCAAATATTCTGTGGTCATAGCAAAAGCCAATTTTTTGAGAGATTCAATTTGCTACCCTGGATCTTAAGTGTGGTTATCCCTTTGATACCCCTGTGGAAGCTGAGCTACTTTGAAAAATAGCCCTTGGAGTATACTTAATACCATAAAAGATGTTAGCAGTCCAAATCTGTCTAAATAGTTTTAACTTGATTTTCTGAGTTGCTGCCTTGTGCTGGTTTTCTCAGGCATCAGATGGATTGGAATTTTTTTTTCATTTATTTTAAATAAAATGTAATTATATAACTTTGACTATGAGAGCTGAGAGCATAAGAAAACACCCAATCTCATGAGGAGGGTGACTAATGTTGGCAACACTAGTGATGCTGATGGACATTAGAAGATAAAGGAGAGCAGATGGTGTTTCATGATTTTTTGAGTCCTTTGCTTATCTTTGCCTCTCTAATGTAGTCCTTTGAAGAATACTACCTGAATTTTAAATATTTTCCTTCTGTCACACACACACACAACAAAAAAAAAAATAAGGAAGTGAGAATAATCATAATGGTTTCAAAGCAGAGACTCTGTTAAGGTCACATCTGGTACCTAGAGTGCCTCTGTATGTGCACAAACATTTGTGCTTGAAAGGCATGGCTTTGTATCAGCAGTGAGCATTTTATTTTCAACTTTTCTCTCCAAAGTTTCCCAAAGAAAACAGAAATTGCAGGTAAATATGGCATGCCCTTGACTTCAGAAGCATGGCAAACCTCTGGGATTATTTTGCTTTCTAGCAGAGCAAAGCTCATCACTCCACACTTCCAAGTGAACCTCAAGAAGCAGTCTGGGAAATGAAGAGATTGTCCAGGGAAGGGGCTGGGAGCTGGTTTCTGCTGTGCAGTTTGTACAAAACAAGCATCACAGGGCTCCTTTTAGCTTATGAACTTTAAAAAGTTCAAAATACGCTCTTTCTCAGCAGTCATGTGGCATTGGGAATAAACAAGTAACTACACAGTCTAATAATCAATGGTAAAGGACAGAATTGTAGTCAGAGAAGTGCTGGCACATCGATACTATCCTTAACCTGACTGTATGGAAAGCTTGAACAGATTCCGTGTATGTCATGAGAGGTTGTAGTAGATGTCTGAGGAAAGATTATATTTAGAAGGCAGACAGATATTGGTCAAGGTCTCTGATGAACTTCATCCCAAATGTCAGCAAAGGTTTTATAGTAAAAAAACCCAATAAACTTTAAGGAAGTTTTTCAGAGTATGCTATATTGGCAGAAGAAATGCATTACAAGAGCTGGTGCTGGTATAGGCACATCAATAAAGACAGACTGGTTTCATGATCCCAGTACGTACAACTAATACAGCCAATCTTTCCAGTGGAAACAGTCTGGATGGCCTAACACTCAGAGACAAAACAAAAGCCAAGGACTCAAGAATTCTCTTCACTTAGACTGTGTTGGTATAAAATCCCCGGGGTTCCTTTGTTTGGGGTCCTTCCTGGGAGGCACCAGTTTGAGCTGTTATTTCGTTACTACACTCTGATTAAATTGTTTTAAGGATTGGGACACCTGAGACTCTGCTATGGGAAACCGGGTCTGACTGTGAGTGTGGGTATGTAGCTTTGAAGGGGCTGTTGGATGGTATGGTCAGACAGGGAAGTTTCTTTCACAAGCAGCTCACTTTGTTAAGTTCCCACATAGAAAGACAACTTTTGATTTGCTGTTGGTTAAATATGGGCTTTTGAACAGTGTCAACGTTTCCCTGACTAAAGCAATGTGTTGTGGAAGGGAATAAAAAGTTGTTTTATTTCAGCTGGAAAGCTCCTTTAGTATTTTGATGAGTACTCTTACTGTGCTGAGCCATTAAACATCTATTGGATGGTTTACTGGTATTTCAAGTCTCTGGGTCAGTTAAAATATAGAATCAACATTGTGAAGCAGCAGCATCCATGTTCCCCAACCTGGAGTGTTGAGTGATGTTACAGATTGGGTCAGTACTGCAATTTGGTGGTCTTCAACTAATGAGCCAGCATGCTGGAGAAGTTGTGCTGACAGCCATCTGGCAACAACCAGGGTGTGGAGCAGGGGAGATGGTCCTTTGGGGACATAGAGGGGAAAAAGCTTCATCATTTCCAAAAATCTGGCTCCTTGGGCCAGGACATCTTCCCACGTAATGGCAGGACACTGTTCCTTACAGCAGGTCAGTGCTGACTGGCCTTGGAGGACTGCTCTTACCCAAAGTGAAAAGCACAGTGAGATGGGGATGGTGAAGTCCTCACTGAGGACCAGAGGACCTGAGGCTTTGAGAGGCAGCAACACATGGCTGCTGGGTTTGCAGTTAGTGATCCTAAAGTGCAAAGCCAAAAAAAGAATCTAAAGCAGAAGGGTAAACAAAATTTATTTCAGGCAGAAAAGCAAAGCCACCTGAGACATGAGCTCAGCTGGGCTGGGAGTGTTGTCAGCTGTGGGCTGCCTCTTGCTGCTGTGAGCTCAGGTCTCAGTCTGTTGTCTGACAGTAAAATGTATTGCTCGTATGTAGCACATCTAAAAGTATGTTGTTTTCTGTGCTTAACTACATCTGTGCAAGAAAGGTGTTTCTTTTAGGCAGGCAGGAGGAGGAATGAACACTTCCTTTAGGTTAGCTGCTGCCACTTGTCCCATGGAAGGAAACTGAGTAGTGTTTTAAGATCCAAGTCCAGGGAATTATCCACTTACTCTGGTACATCCAGCCCTAGTAGTATTATAGACTTTTGTGGGTTCAATCTGGCATCCAGTCAGGGAAAAAGCTTTCCCCTTCCCTTGTGAGAAGAGCTATACATGAAGATCTGTGCCTTGAGCTTAAATGAAGCACATCTCTTTAGCTGAAGTTAAGCAACCCTCTGGGAACTGGTGCCCCAAAAGATACAAATAGTCTTGGTCAATAACCAATCTGTCATGGTAGGTAATTGATCAATCATGGGGTCCAAAGTCAGCGCAACTGCTCCGATAAATATGCATTTGCCAAATATGTGGTTCTAAATAACCCATATGTGGTATCTAGTAGGTGTTTTAAGAAAGTAATATGTCAAGGAGTGGTACCACCTTGATATATTGCTTACATATCTGTCAGTTTTCTGATTCATATCTACTGTGTCTGTGCTCTAATCTTGGTATCAAATGGTACACTTGTCAGTGTAAAAAGTTAGAAGGGAGAGTTATTCTGTTAGTCTCTGGGATGAAACCCCTTACATTACTGGAATGATTGACAGGTGGTTTGACGTTTTATAAGAGAACAAATTGACAAGCTAAATGACTGGTGAACATTAATTTACATCACTTATACACTGTTAGTTTTTGCTAACTGCACTTTGCCCTGGTGTTTGTTTGCGTGAAACCTGTTTTAATCTAGAGAGGAGGCCATGTTAACTTTGTAGTTAGCGTTAATAAAACAGGAAATTTTTCAAATGGAGCAAAATGAAGTTGTTACAGGAATAATTAAGGAACAGATAACTGAAATTCAGAGGGATGCAAAGAAGGAGCTCTGAATCTAATCTAATGATCTGGGATGCAGAAGAAATTGCTAATAGTCCATCAAAAGTCAGTGTCTCCTCTCCATAACCTGCAGTTCTTCTCCATGGCTTTCTCATTCTCATAACACAGAGAGCCTTTATCAGAATATTTGGAGGGAAATTTTTCTCTTCCCCTGAAGAGTAAATCAATTTGCAGTGCAGTGCATTCATTATTTATTCTAGGTTTTGCATACTGTTGAACAAGCAAATGGTTTCTCTACAGGGAAGGTAGGCTGGGCTGTGGTACAGGACATATTCTCTGTACAAGCCTATCACTGAGAATGCTCCAGCAGCTCATGGGTTTTAACAATCACATTCTGAAGGCAGTGGTTTTGGGTCACAGCAAATATCCAGGAAATACCCAACCCTGGCTTGAGAAAAAAAGGGGTTCTGACCATAAGGTATTTTCTGTGAAGTTACAAAGTCCTTGCTGAAGTGCAGGGCCTGACAAACTTCTTCCCTGTGTTTGTAATGCTGACACCTGAATTATTCATAGAGCGGGGACTCTGAGCAAACTGCAGTGCGTTTCAGGTGATTAATGAAAAGTCTGAGCCGGTGCTTTGCGATGTAGATGAGTCATTAATACAACAGACACACTAACAAGCACGGGAGAGGGTTTGTGTGGGAGGGTGGAAGAGTCATCTCTGCTTAGGTCGCTACAGAGCAGAGTTGGAGCAACAGGGCTGGTTGTATTGCAGTGCTCCCAGGTACTTAATTTCAGCTCAAAAGTTAAAAACACATCTCCTCGTACGGTGTGATTAATCTTACGATATAAAACAATCACATGTGCTTCAACAGGATTAACAGCTGCAAGTGTGTTAGGGTGTTGGTGTCCTTGGGACCTTTGAAAAGGGTGGTGTTAATGGTGCGTTCAATGAGTTGAGTGTGTCTCCAGCCACGTAGCTTTGAAGTGGGACACAGTAGTTAAAATCTATTCCATAGAAACCCCCAAGGTGTACATGTGTTCCATGTGTACAGATTATATAGCTTCTGGGATTCACAACCCTGTTTTCTATCTGTTCATATTGCTTCTGTCTTCTTTTTTTCATTTCGTTTAGAAGGCAAATCAATTTATAATTTGAGGATTTTTTTTTTTTTCCCTGAAGAAAATGGTGGACAAATGGTCATACATTGTATTCACATGAAGGAAGTAGTATTAGGCTTGAAACCAGTTAAACAATCACAGAAGAAAAAAAAAATCCGTTCTTCCTGACTGCTAAATATTTAACAGGCTGCTGAATGATCAAAGGTCCCTTTAGGATTTTAAAATGACAAGATAAGAACGAGTTTAAATTCTCTAACATTTGCATTTGTGACAGCAAGAATGTGAGAAGCAATGTCAAATGCTTGAAGTCCTCCCACTTGCACAGTGATCACTGAGTCATTTTACTGATAGAAGCCAATTCAGAATACTTTACCCCTTCTATAAATGTTGGACCAAACTCAGCTGGGAAATGGGAACATCACCCACACAACACAAGCCCCTAGAGCATTTTTCTTTTGCACAGTGTAATCAGCAGCAGTATAAAAAAATAACTTCAGTGCTGAAGGGGTTCTGTTTCTGCAGTGAATAGTCATTGGGGGAATATTGGCTCCTAAATTTGCTTTGCCTTAAATCTTGGTTTCCACGGGTTTGTTGGAATATGTATTAGGAACACATTTGGCTTGAATGCTGCCTCTTTATATGTGAATCTTACTGCTCCTATTGCAAGGAAGGTAAGGTAGAAGAGCTGACTTGTCACTGATTTAATTTGGGAAATTACAGATGGATACATGCTGAGTCTGTTGATCTCTCTGGATAAAAGTGGTTTAAATTTCCAAGATGCCCTACCTTACCATATTAAGTAGTTTGAGTTTTTGGCACTTGAAACACTTTGGATTTCTGAAGTTCATTCTTGATTCACTACAGTGTTATGTTCCTATTAAACCGAGGTAGAAACTTTGACTACTGTGGAACTAACTGCTTGCTTAAGTTTGAAAATCTTTTGCTGAATCAAGGTTTAGATGAATTTAAATGTTTAAATGTAATTCAAGTTGAAGTAGATCAGCTTTTAAGCTTTTGTTAGTAATGTTATTTTAATCCTCTCTTATCAGATTGCTTACATACATGTCGTGGTTTAAGCCCAGCTGGCAACTAAGTACCACACAGCCACACAATATGGTGTGCATTTGTTGTTGTTGCAAAGAACGTGAACTCCTTTTCTGCAATAATCCATTCAGAAAAATGCTTCTGAGTACTTCAAGGTACTAGTCATTCTTCTGTAAATAGCTTTTTGAGGATGCTAGATGGTTCAAGGCACATCCTGGCCAAAGTGTCTTATGTTTAGGTAAATGTAGCCCACTAAGCATCCACACTTTGCATATATTCATTTGGAATGTTACAGGTATAGGCAAGAGAGAACAACATTACAGCAGTCAACTGTTGCATTTTCTGAT
Organism: Scytalopus superciliaris; assembly: GCA_013400415.1. Taxonomy (NCBI): domain Eukaryota; kingdom Metazoa; phylum Chordata; class Aves; order Passeriformes; family Rhinocryptidae; genus Scytalopus; species Scytalopus superciliaris. The sequence goes on from VXBX01009030.1 coordinate 844,878, forward strand.
GCCACTGTCTTTCTTGGAAAATTCCTGCAAATGGGCAACTAAACCAGAGCACAAGGATCCAGTTGGTTTGTTGTGTGCTCTTACAGAAGTGATACACATGTATAATACAAATCACTGCTGTTTTCACTGGCACTTCACTATTTCTTCATTGAATCTGCTTGTTGGACAGTGCTTATTATGAAATAGTAACCATGGCTTTATGCTAAACAGCTACAAAAATTGTCATACTTTAATGAGACCCAATGAAATACTCCTACCCTGGGAATGCACAAGTACTTACCAGATACCTGAAACAAAATGATCTGGAAATCATGATTAAAAGATGATATTACAGCATATTGCTGAATTTCATTTAGTTTGTTTGTTCATGTCAACCTACATTTACTCTTAGTCTTGTATCCAATTATTTCATACTACAGATAATTTCTAAAATGGCATTTGCACATAAATTCACCAGCTGGGTGTATAACTGATGCTTCTTGAGCATTTTCAAGCACTTGGGCATCTGGCTGTGGCAGTCTTTCAAGTGAGTTGTGTTCAGATCTGCATGGGTGATTCTCAAGATCTGGCTCTCATTCTTATCTAAATGTTAGCCAGGCAGCACGTGTAGAGAAACACCTTTATGGCTGGTAGCAGATAGGCTTTTGTGTTGTCTTCAAACTACAGGGATCATAAATACACATCCCTTGCTGAAGCATGAAATAATCCTGCCAGTTTTCTCATATCATCCTCAGTTCTGAAAATGCAAAAGAGCAGCCTTTAGGTTCTCACTGTGATGGAGAAAATGTTGCATTGCTTTGGGTAGCATATTGATGTTCAGGAACTGCAAATGTGGCTTGTTGGAGAAAGAACTGTACCAACTGTAACTGATTTGCCCTATGTGTTCTCTCCTCTGTTTTAATTGAGCATCCTTGTCTCTTGTAGAATAAGCTTTGTTGATAATCATTCTCTTTGGCATGACATCCTTGAAAATATTCTTCTCAACTTCATCTGAGCTTCTGTAAATCACTTGTAGCTGACTGTTATACCATGAATTTGAAGAAAAGTGGTTTCGTTTGGTTTTTCCTATTTATCCCCAAAGTAGAGGGTGTAATAAGTGCAGCTACTAAGCAGTGTATCACTCAAAACTTCCTGACAGAATTGTGATTTTACCCACTGTTCTGGATGTTGTGAGCAGAATGAATGCTTTTGTCTCAGCTATCTTTTCTATGTGCTACCTTTATGGTGTGTATGCATTGTTTTTTCCTCTGGTATGCTTAAATATAAATTGGGCAGTGGCTGGAGTATGATTAGAGTCTCCTCTCTCAAATCATAATAGTAGATGTGAAAAGTGATATTTGCCTTTTGTTATGTTCCCTGTGGCTGTGGGACCAACTGCTTCCTGTGAATTGTACCAATTTATGGTGATATCTTCGCTGTGACTGAAGTGCATTCCTGGGTGCAGAGGGCAGCCCCTGCTTAGCTGAAGTTTGGAGAGCTGCTGTGATTAATAATAAGAAAGGACCAGAAGAAAATTGTAATTTTAACAATTCTGATAACTAACACTTGATGCTTCTTTGATCCTTTAAAAGCAGCTCTGCATTTTAATTTCAAATAGTTGAACAGAGTTTATTAATAGAAGGCTCCTTCTGGTAAAAATGGTGCAGTAACAATCCCCTTTTGAAGCTTCTTCTGTGGCTGAGATCATCAGCAGCCCACACTGGTTCACATAGTTTTCTGACTTTAGGCACCGCTGGGGCTTGCCTTCCTTTCCTCTACCAGCAACATGATGAGCAGCATCTCTGCCCTACTTGACTCTTTTCCAAACACCAAGCAGTCACATCCCAACTCTCTCTGGTACAATGTACTCACTCCCCAAATTCTTTACTTACGTGCAGCTCTCATAAATGAGCACCAGAGATACAGGAGATGCTCAACAGGTTTTTCCTAACTGCATTGTGTGGACAGAACAAGCTGGCTTAGCTGAGAAAGGACTGAAATGAGTCAGGGTGATGTTTTTTTGCAGTATCAAACCTTTGCTACAGAGAGAAAAAGGACTGTGTCCACTAGAAATAGGACTAGAAATACTGGTGCTAATTGGTAGTGAGAGAGATCAAGGTTAGACACCAAGAGATGCTAATGGTAACAGTAATTAAGTGCAGGAATAGATTGCCTGGGAATGCTGTGGAATTTTTGTCACTTGAGGCTTTTGATGTGGCTTTTCCCAGATATCTGTTGGGAATTATTTGGAGAAAGCTGAACTTAAGACAGAGGTGCAACTTGGGTGACTCCTCAAAGCCATCCAAACTTGCACTCAAGATTTTCTGTATATGATGTAGTGGTGAAGATTTTTATGGATCCCCTTTGGGACAGCAGCAGATGACTGAAGAGAGGGTCATAAACATAGGCTGCTCCCAGACACACAGGTGTAAGTACAAAAATGGTGTAGTGAGGGGTAGAGTTACACCAGACTTTTATTGACATAGAGCACAATTTGGCCTAGGAAAGGCTGTGTTGCTTTGAATTCCACTCTTATGCTGTGTAGACAGTAGCAGAGTTCAGTCTGCATCTAAGGCAGAAGTGAAAAGCAAAGATAACAGTGACAGTGCTGGGGAAGGAGGGAAAGAAAACACAGATACTCAAGTATTATATATTTAGATACTAGTCTTTTATGAGTCTCCTTGCCTATTACACTTTACTAAGTAAACCTTATTAAATAATTTTTTACACTTAGTTAAAAAGAGTTATTTCTTCTGTGGGGGAAAAATAATCTGAAGAGATGCTCATGATGTTTGTGTTTCATGCTGTTATACTGTGAAGAAACCTTTCCCAATTCAAGTGAAAGCTCTTAATAGTTGTGTCCTTGCTTTCAGATGAGTTCCTTCAGGAGCATAAATTTTTAATACAGGTTGACTCACTAGTCTTTTGTAGTCTTTCATCTGCTGATGAATAGATCAAAATTGCAGGAAATACTCTTGAAACCTTTAGAAGTCAAGTAATTGTTGCAAGTGTTTTTTTCAGACCAAGTGCTGCTTTACTCCTTAGAAGAAACATATTTTAAAATTTCCCAGCTAGGTAAGGTGCTGCAGTAGGTTGGAATTGAAGGAATGCTTCAGAGAAATGCTCACTGGTAATAACTGAAGGGTAGCTACTTCATTTACAGCACATCCTGTCAGTCAGTTAAGCCTTTGAAGGTGACTGTCCTGCCACTAGATCACCTGTGAGCCCACAGCTCAATGTGCTGCAGAGTAAAAGCAAACGAGTCAATGCCGATTGCATTATCTTGTCCTCTCATGCTCTAGGGAAAAGCAAAAGGGAGAAAAACCTGCCCTCTTTCCACTACCTGTAGAGAGATCTTTCCCTCTCTTTACAAACTTTCGGGGAATGAATGAGGTTGCTCACTGCTTTGAGAGTAGTCACACAAGATGGAGTACAGAACTGAAATGTCTGTTCTCTCTGGGCTGTGTGTAACAGAGTGGGAGCTTGTTCTGTTCTCATGCTAGAGGGCAACTGGTCCTGCAGTTCTGCGTAAGGGACTTCTTCTAAAAGTAGAAGAAATAACTGTGGTTTAGACATTGCTGTTTTGGATAATACAGCACTGAATGAACTGTTTGCATAAGTGGAGGGGTTTTTTTTTTTAGAGGAAACGTTTTTATCCTTTAATTTTGCCTTCAGGAGAGAGAATAGATACTCATGGAGTCTAGACAATAATTTCTGGAGTTTATCTGCACTAAAAGTTTATGTAACATTGAAATGTGATTATGATATTCAAACTGTTTTAAAATAAAGTATAATAAAATAACTTTGCAGTTTTAACTGGGACCACGCTGTTTAAAATCATCTGTACTGACTTAATGGAGTGAAATCTGAACAAGGTTGCTATTTTCTATGCTGACTGCCAAACTGATGTGTACCACTCTCCTAGTTAGTGTGATCTGTCAAAATCACGTGTCATTATGTCGTTACATTAGTTTTATTTAATGAAGGCAAAGCTCAGGTATCGTCCTTGAAGGTCATTCCTGGTGATGGATTGGAGAATCCTCCATTGCTGCAAGGGGACAGATGGGTTTAGCTAATCCCATGGAGCTCCTGACAGAGATAGGGTCTGACAGGTTCCTTCATCTTTCCTCTTTGTTCTAGGATGTGATCATTCCTGCTGTTCTCCTTTGGGATCTCCCAACATCCCCAGCAAAATATGTTGGGTAGACTGAACTGTGTATTCAGGAAAAGGCACTCTTGGGCTGGATTAGACCAAGTAGATTATCTCTCTGGCTTTGTTAATATGTGAGAGAATGGCTTGCCTTTTGTTTTTCTTTTTTTTCAGTAACATGACATTTCTGGCTTATGTTATTCTTTCACTTTGTAATTCTTTTCTGTGCACCATTTGCCCTTCCTCTTTGATTTGCTGAGCCTAAGTGTCACTTATTAACATCTTTTCCTATTGAGCTTCATGTTATATATTTCAGGCACTCAATTTTGTCAGGGTATCTTTGAATTTCATAGCAAGAATAATAAAAATAAACTGAGGCTGTTTATTTTTCCTTCTTAATGACCAAGCAAACAGTTCGAGTGAAGTCCTTGGTTCTTCTTCCAAATCCTTATTGAAACTAGTTGGTGCTGTTTGACTCAAGATTCCTGTGAAACTGCACTCTGAAACTTGAATTTTGAGAATGTAAATCACAAAGCTGATAGTGGCTGTTGTTTGAGCAGATCCATTACCCTGAAGTATTGTTATTACCTTGTTCAGGAGAATGTCCAGAGAGGCAGATCTGCGACTGTATCCCTCTGATGTGACATCTCATTAGCATATATCATTGCCACTATTTTGCAATTAGAAATTACTTCAGGCTTTCCAAATGATAAGTCCTAGCTTTTTCTTTCCCTACCCGTGGAGTTTTCAATGTCACCATAGATTTCAGAAGCCAAAAAGGATGAAGCTGAAAGGACTGTGTGTTCTGGATGCACTTACATGCATTACTGATGTCACATTGACTTGGCCCCTGGGCAATCTTCTATTTTAAGTCACTTGTAATTAACACACATGTTCATTGCTGTAAAACTCATATGACTTCTGCTGTCTGCTTGTCTGGCCTGGGCAATGAGTGGGTTCTCCATCTTATCAGCAAATAGCAACATATCATCAGCTCTAATTAGGTACTTTACCAGCCTAGTTAATGCAAACAGGAATCTGAGTTTCAGGAAAGTTGATTCCTCACAGAAATGTTCCTGTTGTACTCTGAACCGGGTCTCATCTTTAAAAGCAATACTAACTGGGTTATTTTAAAGGAAGGAAAGAAAAAATATACACAGTCTATGTTGTACTGAAATTTGTTTTTCAAGGAATTTGAAACAGTTCATAAATTGTTAAAAACAGAAAGTGTTTCCAGGTATTTATAAACACCAAGATGGACCTGCAACCATAGACACTTAGTCTTCACATTTGTTCCTCTGTCTATAGGCCTCAGTTTTTTTCCTTTTCACTTTTGTCACTGCTGACTGAAAGGCATAAAAAGGCAAATTAAAATATAGTCTGTAGCACTTGCAGGAACTATGTTAGCCTTTCACTGGAATTCTGCAATTGCACTGATATTTATTTGTTTAATTAAATGTCTCTTCTTCATTTCAACTCTCCATTTAAAGGAGAAGGAGTGTGATAGTCTCATTTCATTATTGGTACTCTAAATGAGTTGTGCACTGGAACAGCTACTTTCCTTCACACATAATGCTTCCTCATCACTTCCTTCACTTAGGTGTTCAGCATAGGCATCATTAAAACAATTTATTTCTAGCTAGTATGCAGATACATCTCTGTACCTCCAGATTAAAATCACTAGACTGCTGATGATGCTTTGTCATTCACAGATCAGTCTTGGAGGCACTGACTGTTGCAATGAGCGAGCAGAAGCTTTAAAGCATCCTAAGTGGACTTGACAACTCAGTTATAACTAGTCAGCTCCATGAAATTACTATCTTAGGACAAGGAAAGTAAATAAACTGAGGCCATTTTATCATATCTTTGTTTTGCCTCTTGTTGGAACTGCTTGTTCAAGGATTTTTTCTCCCATACAGGTAACTTGGGCTTTATGGTCAAAATACCTGTAAAAAACAAATTACCAAACGGTAAAGACCGTTATTTGTTCACTTCTGTCCAGTATCCAGTCTCTGAGTGTCCTGGTGGAGTATATTTGGTGGAAAAGGAGAATTACAAATTGTTTTCTTTTCAAAGGGGAATTTTAAGCACATTGGCACAGCAAATTGCTGTTCAGCTTGTAGCAAGAGGCCAATTTGTATAGTAACCATAACAACTTCACTGAGGATATAGAAAAGGAATCCCAGAATTTTTGTTCAAGCTCCACCATAAACTGACTGACAGCTCCCGACAAAAGTTCTTACGGTGTGTGTAATAACAAAATGAAACGGATTTAGTCAGGCTTGGAGGGATATTGAGTTACCGTTGTAAGGGCTTGAGGCAGTCATGCTGAATTACAGATTTGGGATGCAATAAGAGGCACAAGACCTGGCTTTAGGGATAAACAGTTCATCTCTAAATAATGATGTGGTGATAAAGACAGATTACAGGTGCAATTATCCAGGCTGTAACAACAGCAAATTTAATAATTCACTAATACTGGGCTAGACTTAATATCTGAGATCACAAAGATGTACATGACCATGGCTGTCAGGCAAGCAGCAAGCAAGGATGATTTCTCTGAACAAGCTACTTGGACCAATTGACAAGCTCAGGAAATGTCAAATTCCCTGATGAGACTGTCCATTCAGTTGTTGAGTCAGGAAAGCAGTTTCATTTTGTTCACCAAGCATCACATCCCACCTCTCGGCCAGTTCTGTCCATGGTGTGCACAGGGCTTGCTAGTACAGTATAAGGCAATCCTACTGTTACTTTAATATATCAGTACATGATAATTTTGCAAGGTAATAATGCTATTGGATGTGTATTTTTTGTTAGTTTTGAGCTCCTGTAAGTACCATCTGGTGTATACAACACCTGGTGCACAGCAGGTTGGACTATGTTAAAATTGCTTTCCATGGAACATTTTATTGGCGGTCTTAAAGGACTTTCCAAAAGGGACTTTAAAGATCTTTACAAAAGAGGTAGAGCAAAATTACCTTGTAAACCCTATTACAGTTCACTGCTTTTTCCATAATGCCTCTTATCTTGATTCACAGCTAGTCAATAATTATAAAACATGCAATAACAGACTGGGAAGTGATGTAGTGTGATCAGTGCTCATTGAGTTTATAAGAATCTGTTTTGTTGAAATTAACAATGACTTCTCATGTTACATTAATTTATTAAGTGTTTGAGACAAGCCTCACCTGGTATTTATATATATAATTGATTGTGGACAGTAGGGCTTTCTACTGGAGAAAAGGTCCTCCTACAATATGTGCATGGGAAATTTCATAGCGGTCTCAAGAACAGACAGAAAACTGTTAACACTGTTTCACATGCAACTGTGAAACAACGTGAATCCAAAAGTTTATGAGGAGAGCTTGTCAATGAGTATAAATACCTGGTGGGGGTGAAGGAAATTGAACCAGACTCTTCAGCTGTGCTCAGTGAAATGGCAGGAAGCAGTGAGCACTAACGGAAATGTAGGAAATCCCACTCAAATGTGAGGAAAAGGTTTTTCACTAGATGAGGCTATCCAATGAGATTGCAGAGTCTCAGATTGTGGGAATGGTCAAAACCCTATCAGGTATGACCCTGCGCAACCTGCTCAAGGTGGACTAGACAATTTCAAGAGGTGTCTTCTGATCTCTATGATTAGTGGCTTCCAGGGTGATCACCTCTTGCCAATATAAACATTTTAAGAGCTGACAGTTTGGTAGCCTGGTTTATTTATCTCAGAATGTGCAATCACTCTGGAAGGAAATAGTCTCCAGGAACGATGAGAACATGCAAGACTCTAAGACTTCTTCAGTGTTCATAATGGAAGGAAAACACATATTACTGGCCAGGGAGGTAGTAGATTATAATGCTTAGATCACCTGGTAAATTACAATTACAGTGCCTCCTTTTAAAGTTTCTCATCTGTGACTTGAGATAAATTTTCTTTCTGATGGCAATAACTTGGCATTCCAACACACTGGATGGCACATTCCTGAAGGTGACCATTTCACTACATGGTGCTGACATAGGAACAGTACCATGAGCAGACTATTTGGTCTGTTTTCCATGTGTAGGGGATCTTAAACAGTCTCTCTTCTTCAACCAGGAGTGTTGTTAGGTGTGAAAGAATGGGGTGTGATTTTCATTCAGAACACTGGAATAAGAGAAACCCACTTTATGACATTTTTCTGGTAAAAGAAATAGTCCTGATGTTTTGTCAAATACTCTATTTTACCAGGACTGGGTCACCAGGAGACTTTTTGATTAGTTTGGTTATTATTTTATTGCAAAAGTGCACAGAGCTGAGCAGGATTCATTCCCATAATAAAGGAGCCACCAACATTTTGGAGCCATTACAGCAACTTCATCGCTGAGAAGCTTTTGTTGAGCTTTTCAGCTCATCTAATAAAAATCTTACCCTCTGGAAATACTCTTCTGTGTGGTCTAAGAGAGGCTGCAGCTTCTAGAGAAGAATGTGTCTTTCCTACTAAGACACGAATTGGTCTCTTGACTGATTTTCCTCTTCCATAACTGAATTAGGATATGGAATTATTGATCATGAGAACTGAAAACTGCTTTTCTTTATTTTAAAGGAGGTAAATTATCATATAAGTTGTACCTTAGATGGCTCTCTGTTCCTGGGGGTGGTGGTTTGCTTTTGTGATATCCTGACTTTGGAGGGATGGTACATCAGAAGTAGAGAATGCTGTGTGCACCTGTGATTTGCATTTAAATGTAACACATGTGACATTAAGTAGTGTCATCCTCATCTCTCACTGCAGTGACATGAACATGGAAGGTGGGGTTTATGTTGCTGTTTGCAGCTGGGCAAAGGTAATAAACAGTTCCCAGGAAAAGAGCTCCCTTGGTGGTTTGGTATGGCTTATGATTTGCTTCATTTGAAAAAATAATGGTGCTCTGATTGATGTTGCATTTTTCCAGTCTGCTGATTATTTTATTTGAAGCTGTAGAGGAATCTCTGTCCTGAACTTGCTGAAGGAACTTGGGAAGATGATAAATTCAGTCTTTTAGTCATTGTGTCTGTGTAATCCTGATGGACAGTGCAGATCCATGGCAGAGGTTCCTAACAAACAGCATACGAACTTCGAAGCTCTTATTTGAAATTCGGCTGGCAAGTCTTTTTCTTTGTTGTTACTAATGGTCCTGGCAGTTTCACTTGCCATCTGTTTTCCTGCTACAGATAACATTAGGCTGCATGCTTTCTTTCTTGTGCAGCCTGAACTGTTCTTGTGCAGTTTTACTTGATTGTTAGCTGAAGCTGTTCCTTAATGATTGGGAGAAGCTGAAATTAAATTATATTTTGGATTAAACAGGAGAGCAGGAGACTGGAGCTTCAGGTCCCTAGAGCTGATACATTAGATCAAGTGCACAGTAACAGCTTTAAAATTTGCATTGCACACACACTATTTAGCTATTTCAGTCAAAGCTGGTAGGGATTGGTGCTACTTCTCATAAAAGTAGATAAGCATAAAAACCCTTAATTTGTTTAGAAGCTAGGGTAAGTAAAAACTGCAGGTGAAGTAATCTGAGGAGCTCGAGTATTTTGTTAAGCTGAGGCAGGACTGTAATTTGGCTGTATTTCTCATAATTTTATACTTAGAAAACTACCTTTCATGTTGAACACCCAAAGGTATTGGCAGCTCTGGGAGACACAGGTACCTATTAAATACCTAAATGAAGATATATGCAACCTTATTTGTTGGTGTCCCTTGACATTCTGGAATTTGTCCTTGTTATCTGTACTGTAGAGCAGCACAGGGTGCATGGAGGGAACTTGGCAGAATAGTTAGGCATTCACTCCACAAGGACTGTACTGTTCACCTCTAAAGGAAAAAGCTTATCTGGTCCCACTGAGAAGCAATGGGATCAGATATTCTCATAGTGGACCTTCTAAAGTCTGAAATAAGAGTTAGAGAGAAGAATCCATATTATGGAAATAAATTCTGCACATCATAGTCTTTGATGATGAGGGTAAAAAATATGTGTACCCACATATGTTTCAGAAAAGCTGACTGATCCAAGGAAGAACAGGATTAGTATCTGGCAGAAAAAGTCACCATTTGTGCTTGGGGAGGTGCATAAAGTGAGGAACAGAGTGTTATGACTAAAGTCACCTGGTTAAACCACACAGGGAGCCAATATATGACAAACAGTGAACTTGTGTTAAACTTACAGAAGTGAGTTTCAGGTTTAGCTTCTTTTACCCTCATTTTCTCTGTATCCTAAATTTAATTTAGCACCACTATCCTATAAACTGTAGACTTTGAAGAATTACCTCATTAGTCTGGTTTGTAACTTACTTAATTTTGTATTTCTGTCTATGCTACCAGCCTGCAGGTGGGTTTTTTTAAGTGAATTTCTTCCTGAGTGTCTGTAATTGTGTTTTAGTGCATTTCTGTCTAGATTGACAGCCGGTATAAATCAGCATGATCTCAATAGTTCCACTGAGATACTCTGCCTGTTTTCATATCAATTTTCTTACAGTTCAGGATAAACTCCAGCAGTCTTTGCAGTTTCTTCTCTGTGAACTTCTGTAGTAATAGCTACAGTGTGGGTTGGCCCAGTTGAAATGTGGATTTTTTCCTTTGTGCTTTTTTCAGATGGTAAATAGTATCTATAGTTCTAGGACAATAATAATTTTACTTTAATAATCTTACTCAGTAATTTGTTCCTTACACCACTGCAGTCCTATTAATTCCAAGAGGCTCTTATTAAAATTGCTAAATAAAATGGAAGTGCTTCTGTAATAAAGAAAAAAATGCAACAAGCTGGGTAACAGGTATTGTATCATACCATGTATCAGGTACTAATAGAGCATAGAATAACGTGCTAGTTGACATAGGAAAGCATATAGAGGTACAATCCACTACAGGAAAAAAGCATTTCCCAGTACAAGTAGGGTCTAAAACTGAAGGAAAAAACCAGCATGCAATAATATAAGTTAAAATAGTTTTCCCTTTTTTGGCCACTTTGCAATGTATTGTGAAGAGACTAAAACTTTAAAATAAACAATGATTTACAAGACCATGGATGTGTCTATCACATTAAAACCCAGATAATTGCTTAAACAGTTTGCGTAGAGCTTTGTTTTCCAGATCAGTTTCTTAAGGCACCAAAAAACTTGTTTTGGTTTGCTTCATAAATTGACCAAAGCGATTTCTGTGGGATTAAAATATTTTCCAAAGATGTTCAGCAATTTGATGGTGGTTCTTTTGTTAGGATTGAGTTCATGGTCTGTCTGTGGCAAGAGAGAAATGGGATCCCAGCTATTCAAAAAGATGATAGTAGTCATTCCCACGGACACCCCTGTGGAACACGGAGTTCCCTCTGGAACTAATGTCCTCTAGCTCTTCACAACCTTTGGCAACGTCTCACAACCAAAGGACAGGCCAAGAAGTCAACCCCTGATGGGGAGAAAAGACATGCATTAGTGTAAATGGTGAAGCAATCAGTTACTGTCACTTTTCTTTCCATATTTTAAATGTAGAATGAAGAAGGTTTCCTGCAGGAGGGGATGGTGAATAATACAGATGTTCCTGTGGATCCTGAGAACGAGGCTTACGAAATGCCTCCAGAGGTAAATGTGTTGTGGTATTTGCAGTGAATGCACGTACGGGAAGGGCACAGGAGGAGGCTGCATGTGTGAGTTACATGAGCCTGGCACACAGTGATGCTGTGAGCTGCAAGGGCACAGCAGAAATGTGGTCCCCTTGGCCACGATCTGCCAGAGTTATAGTGTTATACAGCTGAAAATCAGAAAATAAATTGCTTTTTTGATAGTAAGGAAGTTAAATGGGAAAATACCATGTGTGTTTTGCTTGAGTTTCTGAGTGATCCGCAGTAACTTGTATCTTTTTTGCTTTTAATAGGGAATGCAGGACAAACCACATCTTCATAGATATTTTTTCATACTTTGGCCACTTACCAATGCATCATGCTTTGTAAAACATGATCTTAAGTTAATGCAATTGTGGGAGTAAATTATTTTGTTGGTTTTTATGAACCAGATATCTAAAATACTACTACACTGTCTGGCATTGGCAGTTGGAGTAGCAGTTTTATGGTAGCGCAGATAATTAGACTGAAAATGAGAGGTATAAAAAATTTAGGCCATGATCCAGTAAAAGACTTAAAGGCACATTTGAGCTTAACATCTTGAATATCACTGAAATTATGGATGCTGCTCATGTGTCTGTAGTTAAACACTCCTTTAAACAATTTTCTGACTTGTGTGGGGATCTGCAGCACCTGGTGTGCTGTTCGACCCAGAGGTTGTCCTCCTCCCTCTCCAAGTGATTTGTCATGGGTGGCCTCAGGAGTTCCTGGCAACATCGGCTGAATGAGGTGTTAATCACTTTAAAAGTCTAATGCTCCTCTAAGTACCATGTCTTATAAGCTACAGGATCTGGAAAATGTGACATGTGGCATTGAATCCACCAGGACTAGAATAATCAGTGAAAGTAGGATGTATTTATCTAAAATACCAGTGGTACTGATTTCTGCTCTCCTCAATAGGCAGAGTATCAAGACTATGAACCTGAAGCATGAGAGTCCTTTCCTTCCTTTATATCACCTGAAATCTACTAACTACTAAAGACGTCCCATCCTGTACAAGTGCTGAGTTCCAATGTGCCCAGTCGTAAAATTTTTTTACAGTTTTTACGGTGTATTTTGAAGTCTTCCATCAGCAATGATTGGAGTATCTGTGACTGCATCCACCTTACCTTGTTTCAGCATTTCCCTCCTGCTGAAATGAAAGCTGGTTGGCAGGGTCATTGTCGTGCTGTGGATATTGTGGCTTCAAGTTTAAAAGTTAAAAAAGAAAATATTAAGTAAAAACACCTAAGTGTCTACTGCTTATTTCTAATTCTGTACATGTTTTGTTGATAGGCTGTCAGTAATTTGATATTGTTTATGATACAGTTTTTATTTGTTTCCTATGACTATCCTTTCTGTGCAGAGATTACTTATTGTGAGAGCTTTATATATATGTGTATGTATTATACATATAAAAAAAAAAGTAATTGAGCATGAACTATGCACTTATAAATATTAGCTGTTGAAATTTTATTGTTTTGTGATGTATTTTATTAACTCGTGTCTGTAAATAATGGTGTTCAACTGAAGCAAATAAAACATAACCCATTAAAAATGTGTTTCTAAATTAGTGATGATTCCTAACACCACCTTTCCCTTCCAAAAGCCCCTGTTAAAGCATCCAGATTGCGTTGCTGCTTGTGAAGGAACTGGAGGAGCAAAACCAGCAAATGGCAGCCCAGTCTGTACAAAAAAACATGGTGAAGAATGAGACCATCAGGGCTGCTACCTCAGTTGGAGTAAATTGTTGACAAAATAGATTAATTTGTAGGGCTGAGAAGCTTCTTGTTGTAAGGATAGGCTAAAAGTGAATGAAGCTGTTAATAATGGACTGCAGCAGATGATCAGGAAATCATGAGACCCTTTGAAGAATTACCGTTTCGAGGTTGTTAAAGTGCTGGGGTATATACAGTGATGGATTAGTCACAGTGGATTTGTCTTGTATATAAAGTCCCACTTAGGAAAAGTACAGTCCACTGTCTGTTTTTAGACACATTTATTTTCAGTTATTATGTTGCCTGGATACTTTTCCATATAGTAAAAAGATTTAAATGTGAGGTGTTTTTACTTGTATCATGTTTATTATTTGCTATTTTGGATTTAATTTTCAACCTCAAGAGGTTTTGTGCTTAAGGGTCACTAGGCTTGGGTAGGATTTTGAACTTCCCTTACAGCTGGTCTTTGCAGTGTTCTGGGTAACAATTAAATACCATTGCCTGGTTTTGTAAATGTGGAAACTTAGGCAGAACCACACAATGAATGTCACTGGTATGCACAAAAAGAGAACCAAACCTGTGGAGGCTGAACTCTCCAACTTGTTCTTGAATTGAGCTCATTTTTGGCTTTCTGCAACTTTCCTGTTATTAGCATGCCCACCATGGAATAGATCTTTCCAAGTCTGTACCCATCCCAGCTGTATACAGTGGGAGCTGATGGTGTAATACTGTGAGCTAAAATCACACAAACACACTGGTTTCATGATGCTTAGAAAAACAGTGTTTCATTTCCCCCAACCCCGTATTTCTAAGGAATTTAATTTACTTCAGAAGAATTGCTATATCTTTTTCAAAACAATTAAAAATCCTCTTGATCATTCCAAGCAACTTGAAGGTATTTTCATCAATAGTTTACTTACTTAATGGAGCCAAAAGTCCTGTGCTCTTTTGCAGAAATCTTTCATGATAGCCTGCAACAACCCACTAACAATTTGCAGTCTCCTTCACAGTGTTGTGTCAAAAGAATTTCTTGACTTGGACATCTCTCCTGTTACAAATCAATGCCTGAGTGATAAATGTATTGATTGCATCCCTGGAAAACCAGGACAGGGCACAATGTAAGATACTGCTTTCGTAATTATTAATGTTGCTTAAGGATCTTTCAGTTCTAGGGGAAAGATTTGGGAAGAAAAGCCCAGTGCTGTAGTGTGGGTCTTTTGCCAGCATGGCAGCAGGGACTCATCCACCAGAAGCAACAACTGAGACCAGTCTGAAGCCTGATACTTCAGAAAATAGCACCAGAAATAGCAGCCTAAGTAGAATATGTGTTTCTGTTGTTCATCTTTTCCCCAGCTCCTCAGGTCTTAAGTTATTTCTCTGTTAGGGAATCAAATTAAACTGGTTGCTCACATGTTGCAAATAAGTTGTGCACTTCTAAAATAAGCTATGGAGAGCAGTGCATAATAAAGAACAGTAATAAGAATAAATCTGCTCCTGAGACTGGTCCATTGTCTGATAATGTAAGAGTTCATTAATTTCTTGTGTTGGTTAGCATTCAGAGTTTTCAGGTAATTTAAAATGTACCATAGGTGATCAGTTTAGTTCTTGTGCCTCTTGCAAACATGCCCTCAGATGGCCCCAAAAGTCCGTGGGACCCCTGGTTACTATGGCAGCACAGTGTGATGCACTGCTCTGGTGACAAGCTGCATTTTAATTAGATTCCTTTAAGGGCTGTCTGACCATCCTTTCCAGGTAAACTGTGTGCCATTTTGTCTTATTTTCCTCAGTGAGATGAATACTGGCATGTGGATTGCTGAACTAAATGGATGCTGCTGCATTCAGATTTTACAAGTGTCTACTCTGGAAATTAAAAAATGTTTGGATCAAATTTGTTTAAACAATGTCTACCAGAGAGGAATATAACTGAGAGCTCTTTTTTTCTTAAGAGCTTGGATTTTAACTCAAACCAAAAGCAATCTTCTATTCTTAAATTAAGAATTAGTAATAAGCCTCACCATATCCTAGTCCTCCAGGGGAAAAACACATGTTGCTTTTTTGTTCTATTTTGATAACTTTAATTGGTCTTATAATGGTTCCTAATTAAACACTTTGTAATAATGTTTTTATTACTGTAAATCATAGTGTTAATACTTGTGTTACATGCCTTTCATATAATGACTTTCAAGTCATTTTGTTTTCTTTCCCCACCAAGACTTTCCTTTTTTTCCTTCCTTCTCAGGGCAGCTGTAGGCAAGTTAAAATAAATTGCAATGTGATAAACAAAAAGAAAAGTAACATGACTGCATCTCTTCGGAAAGCACAGATTTTATTCATCCTGGCTTTTATAGCATGGGCAGTCCAGGCTCAGGGATTCTCATGCGGAAGAATCAGCCACAGACAGCCAGTCAATCAGCTGCAGCAAACTCAGAGTAGAGACCTCTGCCTCCAAGAGCTGGGAGACTGGAAGATTCTGGGCTGTCCCTTTTAATGACAGAAATTATTCCAGGAGCACAACAGAAGACAGGTACAGAATGGCTGCCTACACATTTTTATAAAATCTTAATATACCAAGTATAACTACTTAATTGCCTCTAAGATTTGAGCCGAAGTTCATTGAATTCTGTGGAAAGATTCCTACTGACTTCACAGGAGTATTTTAGGACAATAGCTCCAGTGTGCATTAGGTCTTCTCATAAAAATCCTGTGTGGCAGTCTTTAGTGACATGATAGGTTTCCAGTTCTTTTCTGTATGCTTTTTAGGGAGAAGGTAATTGCTGAAACCCTTGATTCTAGAGTTTCCTAAGGCACTGGCTGTACAGTACTTTTTTCATCAGGTAGGTGGTATTCAATGGAGGTGATGCCCCAGGGCTCTGAGCCCTAACTCACTGAGAATAAAGGGAGTTTTTTTTGTAGACTTACATGGGTATGAATGATTCATGGTGCCTCTCTTAAATCTGCATAGAACCAAGATGGCAGAGATCAAGTGATCAAGTTTCATTTGCGGAATATCTAAGACTATCAAAAGTAGCAGAAAAAACAAAGATACCACAATAATCCCACAGGCTTTTTCAGCATATAGCTGTTGTCCTATATGCCGGCAAAATACTATACCTCAAATATTGGGTTTGAATGGAGTAGCTGCCCTTAGTATTGCAACCTTAGAGGTAATAAGTATTTATTCATACATTAATCCAAACTAACTCTTTGTGTTCTGCTCTGAAATACCTTAGGAGGTAAGTGGGAGAAGACAGATGCTTCCCTGATACTGGTTTTGGGTTCCAGTGACTTTAACTAAATTATCTGATACCTTTTTGCCCCTGGCTTGAGGCTTTCAATATTACTGGAAATGGCACTAATAATGAGCTTTAATGATCTTTTAATGATCATTGTTCTGTTTGGATATACAAAGGTCTGAAATAATAGCATCAGTTTTCACATAAGCACACCTGCCCTTGAGTTGTGGTAACCAGAAGCAAAGGAGATCTTAGCCTTTAGTGGCTCCATGATGCATTTTTAATGGAAAATATCATCTGTTTAAATGCAGACATAAATAACTTTTCTCCAGCCTGCCTGACATTTAATGTGTAACTCAGAAGGTTCCTCTGATACAAAAAAGACTGGCAGATGGAGAAACAGCAGGTGGAACCTCAGATGAGACAGCCAGGAGGCAACAAACTGAGTAGGAAACTAGGTCAGATGAGATTTCTTCCATGTTGGAATAAGTGCTTTCACAACTGCTTCCTCCAGTGGATGCATAAAAGTGAGTTTTCAGCATTTTCCATTAATATTTGCATCTCTGAATAGGTCGGTCTGTCAGCAGCCAGTACATCTATGGGGCATACTTCTGTGGAAAAGGCAGAAATGGCTTACAAGTTGCTTTTTTGCAGCTGCAGCATAGGATGACTTTTTACAAGAGGCCAAAGCACCTATGCATTTATGATGACTAACCTGAGATTTAACAAGGAAAATGTTTTCATGAAAAGGCAAGTGCTGGGATACCTCAACTTGTTTTTTTCTTTCTACTCACCACTCTCACATTTGTTTCTTTGTCTCCACTAATCTGCTAAATTTTCAGAGGGTTAGGTCTTGCCCTGTACCTGTTGCTGAGCTACCATTTTATTGCAGAATTTCACTCCAGCAGCTGTGTCTAGTACATTGTGGTGAGGCTACAAGCATGCCTGGAGAGCTTTTAGTCCTTGATCCTCCCTCTAAAAAGAGGAAGATGGCTCGTCTCCTCCTTGGTGTGCTCCGTCACTGCTGTAGCCAAAGTCATGGCAAGACAGAGGCATTGCCCCCAAAGGTGGAGAGGCACCGTGGCTGTTCAAGGAGGGCAGAGGAGGAGGCTGGGGAAGCAAAACAGCCATGAGAGCCGTGCTGAGAATTGGCTGGCATTCATCTGGTCTCACTCCCCTGGGCACTGCTTCTGGTGTCAGAGGCTAATGATAGAAAATAGCCCATGGCTTTACAATGCTTCCAGGGATTGGCACCTTGAGGAGCCAGGTAAATTTGAGGGCTCTCCATGAGGCAGAACTCCTGTGCTGTTTGAGAAGACCTGGTTTTTTATGATGAATTTCCTTTTCAATTTTTCTGCCACCTGAAGTCCTCTATACCAAGAAAACAAAAGCAATTGGCTGAGGAGTGTACTGGATTAATAAATAAATAACTCAAGTATGAAGGCTGATTTTATCAGTCTCCTGTGTAGAAGAGGGAACTGCACAATGCCCTTAGGACTTTATCCTCTGTTCTTTGGTCAGGCATTTTATTCATGTGAATTTCAGTTGTAAAGCTCCTCAAAGCCTTGCAAAAATAACAAAGATGATCATCTAATGTTAGCACTTGGTAAGATAGCAACCTGCTGACTTGGTTGCATTGCCTACTACTGCCTCAAAACAGAAAAATCTCAAAAGGACCAGCCTTAGCAAGAAAGCATAACAGTGTTACTGAGTGAAAGAGGAAAACATGTTAATGGTGAAAATGTAAAGGACAGTAATTTATCAATGATGCTTAATATGGCATAAAAAGAAATTAAATCTGTGATCTCAGACCACTAAGTAAGTGGCAGCTTTCTTTGGCAAAGAGAGGTGATGGCATCTCCTACAAAACACTTGAAACAAAATTCCTTCTATTTATTCAACCCCCCCGTTCCGAAATCAAGTTTCCTTCTGGACCAGATTTGCAGCAAGAGACTGATATATTTCATTTGAATAATTGGATGTTCTTAGATGCGAAATAAATGGACTTTTGAGAGCCTTCAATTTTCATTCTCAGTTTTATGAAAGCTCAAGAAATTCAAATATGATGATGATTTCAGTCTGTTGTAGTCTGTGCGAAAGGCAGTCACAGTGCACTAAAGCATTTCAGACAGGTGAGTTTTTCCTGCATTAATTGTTGTTCAGAATGTATGGGCATTGTCATTAAATACTATAAGGTGATACTGCTTTAATAATTGTCTTTGGAGGTGGGGAGGATTATCCAAAATTCAAGGAACCCATTTTTAACACACTTAATACAAATACTGGATTCAAGCTTTACAACTAACTGGCCAAATCTCCACTAGCAGAGTTTTGCACTTATATCCACATAATTCTAGAAATCCCTATGTGACTTATCTTACCTACAGTGCAGGGTTATTGGCATTATTTGGTCCCTTACAGTGAAAAACACTTGTATAATAAAGATGCAGTGTTGCTACTATACTTCTGGAGTAGGTGTTCTTGACGATCCAGCTACATCAGTCGGGAATCACATTTTTTTCTCACCCATGTTGTGTTTCTGCTCTTTTAGGGACTGAAGTGCTTGTCACGGTGCCAGTTCCACTTAGCATGATAATAAAAGCACCCTACCCAGAAACCCTGGCATCGCCTAGTTACACAATGGATTTTTTGGCAAACCTTCTACTCCTAAGAACAGCTTGGCTTCTCTGAGCCTGACTGCCATTGGAACATTGGCTCCTACGTGACCACAAACAAGCTCTTCATGTCAGCTGTAGACTGTCATGTAAACAATCATGTTAAATCAGGGTAGTCTGTCTCTCTCTCGTAAGGAGATAAGCTGTGCCGCTTAAATAAAGGGAATTATCCTGAGCTTGACTGTACAGCTGAATAGATGAGTGTTAGCAGAGTGGCACTGCCTGGAGCAGCTCAATGGCAAGGCAGCTCTGGGAGGAAGTCAGCTGGCTAATGCAAGTCAGTCTAAAAATGAGAGCAAAAGTGCTCCCTCCTTCAGGAGGGTGGGTACATCTGAAAGAGGAGAATTGGTGGGAGAAGAGTGCACTCTGGGGAGAAACAGCTTTTAACATGTTGATAAATTGCCCATCTGCTTTTCTCTAATTTTGTCTTGTCTTACATGTTACAAGGTTGCTGGAGAAAAGGTCATTGCCGGCTCTGTGACTGTTCACTCCCTTGTACAACAGGACCTCAGATATTACTGAAACTTAAGTGGAGCAGGAGGACAATACTATTAAGCTGGAGGTCAGGTAAACAGAGTCAAGTGTGTTGCCTCTGGAGATCAGTTTGAAATCCACAGGAGAATGGTAAGGGTGGTGTGGGAGCATAGTTCAGCTCTCAGCCCCTGTGGGGTACTTCAGCTCTTTAAAAACTATTTCCTGAGTTCCTGTCAGGCTTCTCATTACACAAAACACAGATGCTGTCATGGGAAAAAAAAAAAAGAGTTTATTCAACAGCAAATAATTTTGGCATTGTTTAAACTAACGTAGTTCTGCTTTTGCCAGCTCTGCCTCCAGCTTAGTGCCTGAACCAGCTCCACCACCACCTGGATGACAGGGATGTAATTTCCAGAGAAGATGCTGAAAAATGAGATTTACTTCATCTCATGACAGAAACTCAAAAGGGAAGGAAAGGAACAAGAGCGTGTGACTGCACTCTTTCGAAAAGCAGATGCTTTCTAGAGGTAAGTGGGAAGTACTGCTTTATTGTTTCTTCAGTATCTGCAGAAGCAGTGCAGCCATTGTAGGGCTGTCTCTGCTGTTTTTTGTGTCTGTGATGGGCATGAAGGGTTATGATTAGAAAATTAAATCAGTGGGCAAATGCAGATCCCACAGCACTGCAGCACAGGGCATTCTTCGGTAATGTAAGATAGAGAGGCAGACTTTAATTCCAATTCTGCTAATTGCTTATGGTGTTGTGGTAGTAGGAAAATCACCCCAGCTGAATTTATGACCCCAACTGTAAAACAGAAATAGCTGTACTTGCAAAGTCCTTGCAGATCTGAGAGGTGTTATTACTGCTTATTCTGAAGCTGCTCTGACTCCCTTTAATAATATGGCCATAATGCAGCAGAAGAAGATAAAGAACTGGAAATCAATTTGTAGCTAGTTGCCACAGTTTGATGTTTCTTTTCCTCTGCCTTCTTCTGACACACTTTTTATGTCTTTTACCAGGGCTGAGTGGCTCTCATGACTTTAAGAAACACAGGACAAGATCAAGACAATTGAGCTGGAAAGTGTAAAAGAATGAGGTTGCAGACTCCCCTGAGTGTTGCCTGAAATACCTAGGANAAAATGACCAAGCCATACTGTTTATACATGGCTTACTTAAAAAAAAAAAAAAAAGATAAACATTACCATTACCATGAGGAGTTTTCTTTTATTATGCCATTTATTGTTCTACCGGGGGAAAAGAGCAACAGCAGGTTTTTTCCCTCAACTTCTTAATTTAAAGTGAAAGGAAAGAATGGGCTCAGTTAGGTGTGAAATGCAAACAATTCTCTAGTTTTCTCTTTAAATAAACTGAAACATGAATGTTCACATGGATGTAATTGATTTGCACAACATCAGTTTGCAGCTGAGGTACTTGAAGATTGATGGGTGTCCATCTTCCCTGACCTGAGGCCATGCCACAGCCACATGCTGAGCCCAAGACTGGGGTCTAATCCTGCAATGACACCTGTGCTAGAGGAGAACTGTGGCTTGCTCTGATGAGCTCTGAGCTTGTTGATTGGGGCAGCAAGAGTCTAATTTGAGGTCTGGTACTGTGTGCCCAAGTGTTAGGAGCTGGAGTGCATCCTTTCTAAACCTTTTTTACCTTCAGGGTTTGGAAAAAAAATCCCTCACGCAGTTTCTAAGACACTCTTGCCAAAGAATAGTCTGTTTTTTCCGTTAGTTTTTGTCCTTGTCTTTCTGCTGATCTTACAGAGTTCAGTTACAAAGCCAAAGACATGTCGACTGTTGGGTCATAGCCTTGCACACCCTTGATACCCAGTGGAATCTCTTTAGAGATATGATGTACAGACAGTGCAGAGTTAGTGCAATTGGACATATGCTGCTTTTTTAAAAAATCTATTTTTTTTTTGTTAGTTTGTTTTTCTTTTCCATATATGTTATTTCCAAATGAAATCATTAAGAACATATTCATTTTTGTGGGCATATTACTAGATAATAAGTAGGCAGCTTGACCATCTGAAGGGAAATAGGGCAACGGAGGTAGAAAATGGAAACCAGCAGTGCAGAGTCTTCTCATAGTCATCTTTCTGTATCAGTAATTGTAGTTACATGGCACAGTGTAATGCATTTGGGTTTGCAGAGCCAAGAGGGGACCTTGGAATAAGCAGTCCAGGTGAGAACCAGGTGTGAGCAGGCACCAAAGCAGCAAAATCTTTTTTAACTATAGGGGGCAATTAAAAGTCAGGCAGACCTCAGAGGCCAGATTTAATTAATCTGCTCATTGCAATCCAAGTAGTTTATTTCTGTGCTTGTCAATCTGGTTTCCTTTTTCCAGAAAGGGGACTGGGGGCACCTTGCTGTTGCTTTTGAATTCCACTTTGCACAGTACTCTGCTATTCAAAAATCCTAAAAAAAGTAATTTCCTCCTCCTGCTTCAGATTTCTCCCTTTGGGCTTCAGGTTTCTGCCTCTCTCTTTGCTGATGCTTATCAGATTTACCTTCAAAAGTAACTTGCTACAATTTTTGTGGGTATGCCAAGGCTTTACCTATCACTTGAGAAAAGCTTGCTGAAGCACAGAGGGACCTATCACTTTCCTAGTGGCATTTACCCAGGTTCACACAGTGGTGTATTTCCAGTGCCATTTTTAATGATATTGGTTGTAAGGAGATCAGTATTTGTGACTGTCATGTGCAGTTTATCAGCCAGCTTGCTGGTGTCAGTTCTGCGGTTTTTTATGAGATTGTAAATTCTCCGGACAGGTCTGCAGCCTGTTTCAGATCTCACCTTCACAGTAGTTACATAAGCATGAAATCCCAGGTGCTTCAGTTATGATTTGGTGTTGATGTTAGGAGGGCATCCTCAGGCCCTAGACATGATTGGGCCAGGAGCTTTAAAATACCAGATTGGAGAAACAAACCTGACAAAGAATTGAATGCATTAGCTGCTATTTACAGCTGAAAGGGAGATGAGTTTTTGGTGGCTTTTTAGAACATCTGGCATATCCCCTGTGCCATGCAAATAAACATCAACATTGCAGGGAGAGGCTGTGAAATACTTTCATTTTAAATGCCAGCAGTCCCCTATTTGCCACAAATTACATATGCTTGAGGGTGAGGGAGACTGTTTTTCAGAATCTATTGGAGCAAACCATAGCTTGTAGACTGACCTGCTAGGGATTGAGTACTGACCCTCCAATGCATTTTCTGTTGAAAGAGTGGCAGCTGAACATCAGGTATCAGGATAAGGCAGTACTTGGCATGCTCCTTGCTTTGTTAGGATGCCATCACAAAGTCGAGGCCAAATGTTTCCCTTCATAAGCTGTAGGATCAAACTTTACCTCTTTAACACAGGAACAAGGGTGCTCTGATGGGGATCTCTGCTGAAGCGCAGTGGGAAGCATCATCTCACCCCTTCACTGCAGACACCAAGCAAAGGTACAAGGCAGATGGGATGGTACGACTTAGTTTTTTTCTGGTAAATGAGATTTGGGCAAAATTTGCTCTATCCCATGATGGATTTAAATTTTTATTAAAATTTTCAAGATTTTTCATATTTCTTCCAGCACCACGCGATGTAGTAAGATCTTTTCTGTGTTTCTCCCTCACTGTCTTAAAACTATCTGTGTTATTATAGGGATAGAAGTATCTTAGGCCTGTTTTGCCTCTTTTGCCCCCCCCCTTCACCACCCCCCATGTCAAATTCTGGTCTGTAGACTTACCATTGCTATTATGTTTAGATTAATGACTGCCCCAACTTGCTGTGGAGTGTCCTGAAAACCAGCATCACCTTTCAGGGCCATGTCTGAATATACTTTAAAAACCCTACCAAGGATGTTATCATTTACATACTGGTTCTGAACTGATTCTTCCTATAAAGGACTTAAAAAAAATTCCACCAAAACCCTCTTGTCTGATTTGTAGCACCAATACAGTTTTTTCTTTTCTTAAACACAATTTGCCATTTGGACAATCAGACAAGGAGCTGAGGAGCAGACATTATGTTCAGATCTGAGATTTTTTTGAACAAGTGATTCATCAAATGATAGTATGCCATTTATGTTCCAGTTAATCTAGTGATGAAATGGTATAAAATTAATTCCAAGTCAGGCTCTCAGTGGGGGAAAGCAGTGCATCTGAATCACAGTGCCTGCTCATCCCTGCCTCGCCGCTGCTGCTCCTGTTCCTCTATTTCTCCTTCCATTGCCACATGTGCATGTGCAGCCTGAAGTGTCTTGCAGAGCTGAAGAGCTTGATAAAGCTGAAGAGCCTGGGGAGTTTCCAGGTCAGGGCTTTAGGTCACGTGCTTGTGGGCCTACAGAAATACAAATATCAGGGTTTCAGGCAGGTACAGCCTTTTGTCCAAGCATTATTCCAGGAAATTAGGGTTACTGTGCTAACAGCTAAAATGATTCACCTCTGTGTTTAAATAGTGGGGTTTTGTGACACTTTTAAAAATCTGACCTCATGAGTTTTTAGCTCTAGAGATGTCAGAACACAAGTCACTGTAATGAACAATAATAATAATAATAATCTTGGCTTGTCCTTTTATTTGGGAGGAGATTCTTGTCTTTTCAGCCTGCCCCGTACTTATGGGCAGTCACACCACAGAGACTGCTCTTGATTTTTAAATTACTATTGATTAGAAGTCATGATCCTTTTGTCACTTGTAGTCTGTAACTCAGAGGAAAAACAGCATCTGCTAGAATGGAAGAAAACAGACATGTTCTGTTTAAGCAGTTTTAAAACCAGCCATTTAACTGATATCTCAAATATATCTCATTTCATATTAGTGCATTCATATTTCTTGCATCAGCTCTGACTTTGAGCAAGCCTCTTCCCTGTGACACTCACCTTGGACTACCTCAGTGGTCATTTTAAAGGAGACACCATGTGTGCTTTGAAGTGGGGGTTGCTTTTGGTTTTGAATCTGAGTTTTTAATTTATTTTTACAGCAGGCTAAAAACCCAGTGTGGGAGTGGAGCCAGTTCTTTCTTTTCCAGTATCTGGAAAAACTATAGAAATGCCCAGCAAGGGTCATCTTCCAGTCTGTCCTTTTCACACCAGATGCCTCCTTTATTTTTTTAATCTCTATTTGTACACTACCAATTTCCCTTTTTACCCACCCACGAGATCAAGGTAATCTCATGAAATTCCAGCATTTGCTGTTATTTCACACTATTCAGCTGTGGCTTCTAGGGAATGACTTCTAGATTTTGCACCAAGCATCCAAAGGCTGGGACAAAGGAGACATGCCAAGAGGATGACAGTGATGCTGAGCAAGGAGAACATAAATGCTGAAGAGAAAGGTCTATGGTGAGGAAAAGGAGAACAGAGCCAGAGTGATACTTTGTTTCCTTTTCTGCCCTTAGTTGCTGGTAGGTATGCTCTGTGTGCTTGAAAATCTGGATCTTCCATCCCAGAACAACTGTGGTCACTACCATGTTTAGACGAAGGAAAATTAGTGTCTGCTTGATGGCAATAAAGTTGACAAAAGCAGGCTGGACTCAAGCTGATGCCCTACAGTGTAAAATAGCATACTGCAATTATGCCATGCCATTTGTTTCTAATGCACCTGCTGCTGTTTGTTGTTTATTTATTTGTTTAATATTGCTTTATTTGTACATTGCACCACCTTTCTCCATTCTTTGACAAAACTCTGTGGTTAATGATGAACTGCATGTGGCACTCCTGCAGTGAGGTGCTCACTGCTGGGCTATTTTGTGCAGTGCTGTAGCAAAACAGCAAGGGAGAAAATGTGAGCCTAGAAAAGCAATAATTTCTTGCAGTAGAAATGAGCACAGAATGAGTCACACTGCTGACAGATTCTGACATGCAACCAATCTTATTAGAGGTTTGCTTTCTGCAAGATTTTTCTCCCTCTCTCTCTTCCAGATGTGCTCCTCATAAAGGCTGCACAGGTGCACAGACAGGTATTTCTTATCTTGGAACTTTCATTCCTTATCTACAAAAGCTTTTGAAAAAAGACCCCAAACCTGGAAACTGGTAAATGTGTGAAGATGTACCAGGGCTTTTCTTCTGTCTTATGATGCTTTGATGTTGTTAGTAGAGTATGAATGTTAACAGCAAGTATTTTGGGACTGTAAAATATAGCCTGGAGGGATAACTACCTGGCCTGTGAAAGGTTATCATGTGTTTGTCAAGTTTTTCCAAGAAGAAATCTGTGTCATCGTCAGTTGCCTTGGACTTGAGGGCATTTGCTCAGTGCCAAGATATGAACTTTAAGGTGCATCTTTCCTCCAAGATTCATACTATAAGTACTAGGTCAATCATCCTTTATCTCTTAATGGGAAGCAGTCTTCCTAAAGAATAGGATATTGAAACCTACTAATACTTTCCTTAGGACTGAAGGCTCTGTGGTTTGCTTGTGCAGCTGACCAAGCACTGAAACAGGTTGCCCAGAGAGGCTGTGGAGTCTCCTTCCCTGGAGATATTCAAGAACTGTCTGGACACCATCCTGTGTCCTGTGCTCTAGGGGACACTGCTCCAGCAGGGAGGTTGGACCAAATGACCCAACAGCTGGTCCCTTCCAACCCTTCCCATTCTGAGATTCTGTGATTTAGCAGCCTTCATTATCTCCCTGTCCAGAGAACAGTCCTTCTGTCTTGGTAACAGAGCTGTGCAAAGGAGCAAAGGGCTGGATGCTTTCGCAGAAACTGCAACTAAGTGCTGCCCTCTCCATAGATGAATGATGGGTATCTTATATGATTAGTCAGTCTTCTCAATCCAAAGTACAGCTATATTTTGCACTGTGGGCCGGGGGGAGGCTGAAGAATGAGACTGAACTTCATTAGTAATCCTTATGTGCAAACAGTTTGTGATGCTCAGGAGTTGCTAAGAAAATGGTATGAAATAATATTTGAATATTGACAGTGACAAGGGCTGCACAGTCCTTGGACACTTCCTCAACCCTGGGTTATTTCTTAAAGAAAAAGAAAAGCAGGCCAGGAATATGGCATATATTCAATTCTGTGCACATAGATGTAGACACAATTTTGAGAAACTTAAATCCTTCTGAGAGAGAAAGAATAGGTTCTGTTTAAATTTAGTGTTTATCTGCTAGCTCTAGTGATTTGTCTGGAGGAGGTAAACTTGCAGACTTTCATTAGAAACAATAAATAGGATAACATACTTCTCAGCTGTGCACCAGAATCACAGTAAGTCGTGTTTCTCAGAGGGCAAACACAGTATGTTTCTTCCCCCCAAGGGAGGGAACACTGTAGTGACAGTGCTGGGGGCAAGTGCGACCTCCAGGGACTTGCTCATCAGTTTTATCATGAAGAGAGCACAGAAAGGGAGAAAGTGAAGCCTGGTAAAGATCCTACAGAAAGAAGGTTTGTTGCATTGCATTTTGGTGATGCAAACAGTTATAAAAGTGAGCACAATAGAAAAGGTTAAGGGCATGACAGTCTCTGAGAGCTCTTGTAGCAGACTTGACTTAAAGGCATCAGTGGCTGGAAGGAAAAAGGGAAGGCAGCTCCAAACATCTGCTGTACTACATGAGTCCGGTGAGTTCAAAGAAGATGGAGAGGCAAAGAAGCAGCAGTAGGGGTGAGCCCTGGCATGAAGTCATAGACAGCACGGAGACAGAGCTGAAAGGCTTGGTTTTAAAGCTCCGCCTTCCAAAAGTGCTCAGCTTGCTAATTAGAAAGGGGCCTGTGGGAGTTACTGCTGCCACAGAGCTGTTAATGGGCTGTAGTGTTGTGTTTGTTTTTTTTAAAAAAAACACTTGTTCCAGTTGCCAGCCTCACCTTGCTGTCTCGAGAGGGAATCAAGGCAACACTTGCTCTGGCAGACACAGCTGGTGGCTCAGACCGGCTTGCAGGAAAGGGAGCTGCTGGCTTAGGCTGTTTTGTCTAAAAAAGCTTTGCTTCCCACCTGCGACCTTGGGTGCACAGCATGTAAAACTTCAGTGCATTATTAACAATAACAGAGTATAAAAGCAGATGAAACAATCTTTAAGTAGACCCTGGTTTGCATGGTTACATGTTCACTGAAATGGACCTTTGGCGTACAGTCGCCCCTCAGGAAGCCTCCTGCTTTTAAAGCACTGGCAGATTTCTGTGCACAGCACAGTGGGCTTTTTAGATCAGCCTTGAAATGGGATGTTTGGTACCCCTGAAGCAGTAGTTATATCTGCAGCCTGTGCTTTCAGCTGCCGTTCTGTCTTTCACTAGGAGGTGGCACAGTGTTGGGTGAGGTTGCCTGCATCTCTCCTGCTGGAGGGGTTTCTGGAGAGATGGAGAGACAGGTACAGTTCTGTCTGTCACTGCCTTCAAGGCCAGGGAATTGACTTAGTCTGCCAGAACTTTGGCTGTGGTGTGGTATTTTTGCTGAAGAGTGTTTTTTAACTGCAGCTAAAAACGTGAAAATTGGAGATTGAAAAATATTTGTAATGGGCAGGAAGGAAGGTCTAACTGTTGTTAGCTGTTTGTATTTTAACTCTCAAAATAGCTTGATCTCTGCACCACATACAGTTATATCACTGGAGGGGAAGTTTTTTAGATGGGTAATGAGTACTGGAGCTCAGGGAGTGGAAGAGCTGGAGAAGTGCAGTGTGAACAGAACACAGCTGCATGGGCCAGGCAGTGTTTCCACTTAAAAGCAGTAGTGGGAAAGTATTAATAAAACTAAAATTAATTGGTACAATTATTAGCTTAGCTGCACAGATAGACAAGGCAAGTGTTTCCTTCTCTAGAGAAATCAGCATATCATCTTACATGGAGATTGGGCAGCACAGTCAGAGAGAAGCTGCTGCGGCAGCAAAGGTGGCAGTGACCCTGCCTGTGCTGGGTGTCCTTCTGAGAGGGGAGAGGAGGTCATCTGTGGGGCTCAGTGGGCTGCTCACAACAAGTAAACATGTTTTGTTGTCCCTTTACCTCCTCTGGCTATAAGGTGTTTGCCTCTCAGCTGACCGGATGCTCTATTGAGCTTGGTGTTATAAATGGCCTTCCTCATTCCAGAAAAGTAACAGGAAATACTCATTCCATAAAAACAGTTTCTAACTGCAACTAATCCTTTTGCAAAGGACTCAGGATATCTGGAAGTCCTTAGGCCTTTCAGTCTAACTGGGAAATAAACTGAAGTACCATACAGGGCACTGCCACCATAATATTTCTATAGTGACTAGAGATCAGTGGTACCAGAATGTTTCTAGCATTATAGGAGCTGAGGTCAAGTCTCTTTGGTGCTCATTTGAATTAAAAAAGGAAAAAAAAATTGTCACTTATTTCTAGTGTCAAGAGAAACGCAAATTTTCTCCCCCATACATTGATATTCAGATGACAGTTCTTTTATTTTCCTGTAGGGAAGCTTTTATATGGGCATCATAATAGTAAAGAGTTTTGGTTTTGTTTCTAATTATCTTTGCTTTCTCATTGTCTCCATAAAATTCATTATTTCTTCCCCCGCTTTTTATGCCTCCCTTCTGAAGACAGATGCTGTTTATGGATGCACTATTGTTCTCCTCCCCCTTTATACATTTTTATCACTATTTCCAGTTTCAACCAACAAGTTTGTTTCTCTCTCAAGCAGCTGCAGAGGGCTGGAGAGTTGCAATAAAAATTTACCAATTAATGCTTCACGTTTGAAAATCTGCTGATAGAGCATTTGATGTCTCAGGTCCAAACTGGGTTCCAGTTCACTAAAAGAACTCAATTTGCCAATACAATACAGATTTCTTAGTATTGTACCCAGTTCTCAACAATGCCTGGGCTGGAATTCAGTTTAGAAAAGATGGAAACAAATGTCTTCTATCCTTTCAGCTCAGGTTTACAATCCTTTCACAAACTACCAGTCACTGTATTACATTTCTAGTCTGTGTGGCATCCTGAAAATATGAGAAACAATGTGTTTAGCCCAGCTATTGGAATGCTGCTTATCAAGTATAAATGGTGAATTAGCCTCTGTGGCATAGAGCCTGCTGCTCAAAGCACTACTTGCCTCTTTAGCTGATGTAGTGTTCTGCCGTATCACTGGTATTTCTTCTTTCTGGGTCTGTTTTTCTCTAGTATTGTTTTCCAAGAGAGAGATCTTAATGATTAGTAATGTGTGGAATGGTAACATCAGTCTCTTCCTTTCTTTCCTTTTTAAAACCCTGTATTTTGCTGTTGGCTTCTCTTTTTTTATTAACATTCAGTCATTTACCAGCACTTTGTTCGTGATGCTCAGCTTAGTTATTTTGGAAGTGCTGGAGTTTTTCTATGAAAAAATCTGTTATGATTGTTAACCATCTCTTTGCATTATATCAAGTTCCTTATATACTGATTTGATAGGTTAAACAGCGCTTAAATTACAGCCTTCCCTCTACATTCATCAGTTGCACTTCCATGTCTATTGAACAGAACTCATAAGTATTTATTTTTTTTTAAAATAAGCACATTACCTATAGAACGTCAACTATCCATAGGCTTCAGTTCTACCACTGTGTGAAACTATGGCCTTAGGAGTGACACATCAAAGAAAATGCAGTAGTCATTGCAATATATGTGCTTGCAGCACACTGCAGTCAATTCTCATTCAGAGAAACAGCTGCATATTGCAATCTGCAAATACATGTGTATAAAATTAGACTAGTTTTGATACACTCATGGTCACTGCTGGTTAACTTAACCATCAGTGTATTCTCATTAACAGCAATGATATTTTGTTCTGTGCTCATTAATTGCCACTATCGGGTACTTCCTTGTTTGGTCCCGGGTGAAAAATATTCCTAGTCAATGACCCTTAAATAATTGAAAAATTCAAAGCAATAAAATGAGGAGCAGACTTGCCTGCCACTCTTCTAATATAGCACAAAATTTTTCAAAGGAGCCTACAGTCTTTAGATGCCCACCAGGTTTTGTACTGCAATTTGTTTATTTTACTCCAGGTAACTCTTCAATCTTCTTTTAGTGTTTTAGACACAACTCCAAGCCCAACATGAAGTGATGGGAGTCTGCCTCTAGGGAAGTTTGCAGCAGGGAAAAAAACTGCTTTTATTGATGGTGGTGTTTTTAAATGGAAAATGACAAGTTGCTTTTAATAATCCATTTTTTCCCTACCTGTTGTGGAAATGTTTTCTATTTGTAAAGTCTGTGTTATATGTGCTATGTAAGGCTTTATTCTACTGAAAAATTTCCATAACCTCTGAGGTTTAAATTAATATTAATGTACTTCTGTGTACTGTCCACAGGGAAAGAAAAGTACAGACTGTTACTCGGATGTGAATAGAGATGTATGTAATTCATTAGGCATCTGTTTTTAAAATCAAACTGCTCACCTGGGGGCCCACACAACTCTTGGCTTGTGGATGAACTGCACCAGGCTTGTATCTAGGGCAAGACTGGGAGTTGGTATATTGATACTGTTTATGTGTGCATTTTCCTCTCTCTACCCTTTAAATCTCTGTAGGACCAGCCGCCTCCTTTGGTCTGCATGTGTTCTGTGTGATCGGGTGCTGATCAGGACAATCAAGAAAGAGCAGAGCTTTTGAATTCACTGGTTTGAATGCGGGTTCCTGTGCCCAAATATGTGTTTCAAGATGGGGGAATATTTTCACTGCTTCCCCATGCTGAAGTGGGAATCCACCTCAGAAGTGTGTCTTCAAGCAGTGATGGATGCAATATTTCAAAAGGCAGTGTACTGCCTAGGATTGAGATAACATAAACTTGTCTTTGTTCCTATGTCAGGTCTTTCCACCAGAGAAATGACAGAATGATATTCTCAGCCATAATTTTGAGGGGAAAATCAGCACAAGAACATATGAGCACAAAGAACAAATGCCTTCAAAAGCACCAGGATCTTTTGTGTATGAAAAATTAATCACCCCTGCTGGGGAATAACTCCCAGTACATATGAGGAAATTTCCAGTAGCTGAGAGAATAGAACAGCACAAACCAACTAGCAGAGATGTCTTAGGTAGACACAGCAGAAGGACTTAAGGGAACGTGATCCCATGAGAAATTGTGGATGCAGGTTTCTGTCAGCAGATGAAAGCAAACCTCTCAGGAGATGGACTGCTTTGTGGAGAAAGGAAAGTGAAAACATTTCTGTCCCCTCTTACTCATTACCTTCCTGAACAAGCACTGTCATTTCCTGGACCTATCGCCCTTCTATTAAGCTTATCCACAAATTGCTTAATGTTGTTCCTTCTCTGATCCACAGAGGTGAACAATCTATGACTACTTTCAGTTACCCTGTCAACTCGAGTGTCTTCAAAACTGGAATCAGCCTCAGAGTTTGGAAAGACTCAGGGCCTGGGGGAGTCTGCCACCCTCCTTTAGGTATAACAGAAATGCACAGGCAGACTTGGTCATGGAGATACATGCTTGATTTGAAGTTACCAGATGGAAACATGGTGATGAAAGGGAGTCTGTAGATCATCTTGCTCTATGATAGATGCATCCCTGCCTTGGCTGGTGTATAAATTTTCAATGGAGAGCAGCATCTTTTTTGTCTTTCAGCACTTAAATTGTTTGTCTTGATATTGTATAGTACAGCTTTCATTTTCAAACCAGAAATGGAAGCAACATTTTTTCTCTTAAGGCAGCAATCTTGTGCTTTTAAAAGATTTTAGATTAGTGACTGTGTTTATCCACCTTCTCTTTGGTAGCTTCATTTTTCTTCTTCCTGTCCTTTTCGTAGTTATGCTATTGCAAATGTCATTATTGGAGCTAAGAATCTGCAAATACTAATGTACTTGTATTTCCTGATGCCTGCTCAAGCAAGGCTTTCTTCTTTCCATCTTTGAAGAAATCCTATTTATTTTAGTAATTAATTTTAGGCTCATTTCCTCTATGCCATTCCCAGTTATTGGCTGCTGTTCAGTAGGGTGTATATGTGTGGCTTGAGGCCAGCTGTGCTCATCGGGAATGTACACATGAAGGAACTCCCTCCCCAGCCCTGCAGGTGCTCAACAGGGAAGGCAGGAACTGGCTGTGGGAAAAACTGGAGGACACATCTAATTGTGGGGCTGTTTGGCATTAACTGTGCCTCCTGCCTGTGCTGCATCATGAAAGCCCTTGTATGAAGGTTTCCTGTCCTGCCCTTCCCTACTGCAAGCTGATGTTTTCTGCTGGATTACCTGCTTTACAATGCAGCATGGCCTCACCTCTGGAGCCCCATGGAGATGGGAAAGCAGTGGTGCTGTGTGATGCATCCTGTAAAGCAGTTCAGCAAAACCCCAGCTGTGATTGTAAATGCAGGGGATTGGGAAAGATATTAAACCTCAACCTTCAGGCCTTAAGCCAGTGTCTCGTTGACTTGGATCAAGATGAGGTGACAAATGACTTTTTTGCATCCTGGAGTCTAGTCCTGCCCTTGCTGTGGTGAGATGGAGAGGTGGTGTCTGCATGTCTGAGCAGCACAGAGCGATTTCCATAGACATGTGGTCAGCTTGTGTTTTAATTCTTAGTGTTAATAATGTTATTAATTGTAGGGTGGCAGTGTATATGGGGTTCAGCCTAAAGATTCAAAATTCTCTTGTGCTAGGTGCTGTACAGTCACAGATACACATTTTATGCCCTGAGTGCTTTCTAATAGCTCCTTTGGGGTATTGTACTGCTAAGTGACACTTATATTTCCTTATTGCTTTTGTTGATTTCAGAGATATATTTTGAACACACATATGCTACATTATTATCAGGAATCAGGTAATGGCAGATGTTTACTTTTCACGGTATTTGAAGGCAAATCTGCCTTACCATGTGGTGCTGTATTGTAACACTGGGAAAAGGAAGGAATAAATTATACAAGCTGGTGTGCCCAGTAAAGGAAAATATTCAATAAGCTCATGATCGATCACCTGGTTTTGTTTCTTGACGTTCAGTAGATTTTATGTAATATATTAAATGTCACGTGTAAAAATAGCTGCAGAACTTTTCTTTGGGAACTCAAGGTTTAATCTCCCTCCTGGGAAGCTGGATAGTCAGTGTGTCTCTGAGAAAAGGGAAGTGTTGCAGAGCTTGGTGATACCTCCCTTGGAGATGCTTGTCACCTGCCTGTTAAAAAGCATTCCTGCTCTCTGCCTGCAGCAGACACTGGTACTCTGGATAATTGTTGCCTGGTTAGGGTTTCTCATGCTTCATTTTGTGAAAAACATGTTGATGATGTGACATTTATGGAAAGGCCTCAAACTCACTTGATATTTCAGTTCTGGTATAGGTCTGAATTTGGCTTTGGAGTGGTGTTGGTGAACCTTGTGAATTCCAGTGGAGGGGAAAAATCAAATTACATCAGGACTAATATCATTGCATCTGTCATCTGCTTAGATGTTCCAGTATTACGAGATATAAATTACTTGTACCTGTATCACTGGCTACTGCTCTTAACCTATCACATTTGGGGCTCTCACTGAATCATATGTGATTATGTCTATGAGGAAGGGGTGTTCTCATGCAGAGATCTGCAAGCAAAGAGCTCAGGGTTCAGCTGTCTCCAGCAGGATGCAGTGTCTTTGCACATCCCATGTCTTGGCCCAGAAATGGCTGTGGACAACATTGTGGTTGCCCTAATTGACTATCACAGATGGCACAAGGGGCACCTCAAAACATTATTCCAGACAAACCTGATACAATGCTGTCCCTGCTAACTTGACTGACATGGATGAAGGCTAGACTTAGGTATTTGGGAGGCACTGTGTGGCACCCTATTTACAATACTGCAGCTTTCTTCTACTGTTAGCAGAATTTCTTCTGTGTGCCTGAAGTAGATAACAACTTCGATCTTTGTGAAACAAAAGAATATAGATATTAAACAAAAATACACAAATATCCCTACTTCCCAGGTAAAGAGTCTGCTAACCTCTTACCTTTTGATGGCTTTTTCAGTAGAGCAAGGTGGCAAGAGTATTTTTTCCTGTTCTCTAGCTTGTGTATAGAGGCTACAAACTCCCACTAGTATGCATGACATGACAGGAAGAATTGTTGCATTAGCAAAGAACTGCTGACCAAAAATTGAATTAGCTTAAGCAAAACTGCTAGATGTTTCAGAGATGGCAGCTTTCCCAATCTTTTCCTGTGCTGCAGGCAAATCTTCACAGTGCGGTTTGTCTGTGGAAGAGGAAAGATGCCATTGCTCTCTTCCACCTCTCAGGCAGGATTCTTGAAAAAGCAAAATGCATTCATGCACGATCCCTCTGTCCTTTATATTTATTGAGGTGGGCCTTTGGAGGACTGCCAGCATACCCCTGTTAGTGTAGGACTCCAAGGTGAGCCATGTTAGAAGGATGAGTAAGAGCAGGATGGGAAACTCTTTCATAAAGGTGTCAAATCTCTGCTGCTCAGTGGTCCCTTACTGGTCCTAATTGGTTGTCACAGGTTAGAACAAGCCTGGAGGGACAGAAATAAGAAACAGGGTGGTGCAGGTTAGCATAAGTGCTTTTAATGCACAGATCTCCTCTCAGCATTAATCATTTCCATCTGTAACACTTGCCGCTGTTGCTGTCAGGGTTGATCCTTGTCCAGCTGGCTGTTGTAACTCTTGCACAAGATGCCAGACCTTCCCAGAAGCCAGGATCATTAATGCCATGAATCACACAGCCTCAGCTGGCTCATACACTGGGCTTTGTTTCAGGGACCTTTGTGTCTGCCCAGTCTCTTTTCTTGCTCACCTTGAGAAGTGCAGCACTTTTACACTGTCATGCTTACTCTTTTTCCTGTCCCATATTTATGCTTGTGTTTCTAACATAGTGGATTTCTTAGCCATTTTGCTGTTCTAATTGGCATCTGTAGCAGATCCATGTGAATGCTACAGGAATATGAGAGTGCTTGTTTCCATTCGTCAATAAATTTGCATCTCTTGCGTCTCTGCTATTTAATTTCCAGGGTTAAGGGACACTGCCCTTTGTTCTGTGTTTATGAAGCACTGGAGCTGTACATAATAAGGTATTCAGTCCCTTGATGTCAAATGGCAGCTCTGAGGTTCCCATGGGCCTGAACCACCATGGTCCCAGAGGGAGCCGTGCCTGGCTGAACTCAATGTGAGCAGCCATCCAATTTTATCTCCTTTTTGGTGCCAGGGGGAGGAATACCTCACAGGCAGGGAAAACATGCTCTGTGTGGGACTGTGACTCTGCTCTCCAAAGTTCTTTCTGAATGGTTGCTGCTGACAGAAAACTGTGGGCAGGGTCCAAGTCGGAGGGGAAGATAAAATCTGTGCCCCAGTCCATCACCAGCAGGTGTAAGATGGTCCCTACTCTTGGAGCTAAACTTGGGCCTCTTCTCAAAGTCTGGACAGTGATAAGAGCTCTTCTTGTCCTACCCTGGCTATGACTCAGGCTTTGCCACCAAGTTCACCACTGTTTAAACTTAATGCTCTGCTACCTTCATGTATGCTCCCAAAGGGCATGTCTTGATTAGGACATCCAGGGATGGACACTTGTTTGCTTTCACTCACAATGTGCTTCAGTGAGTAATCACTGTCATGACAAAAAGTTGTGTTTTACTCCTAGTTTTAATTTCTCTTGCTTCAGCTTCCATCAAGTGATCCAAGTTGCTCTTCTCCTTGCTGGATTAAAAAGCACTTCAGGACCTTCTTGTCTCCCCTCCAAGGAACTACCTGTGTATTGTAATAATGCCACTTTTCAGTCTTCGTTTTTAAAATCACTAAGTAGATTTTTCTTAAGCCTTTCATCTACAAAGTGTATTCTTCGTTTCTCAACTCTTTGTGAAAACTTTCCTGCATCTTCTTTTAATCTTTTCAAAGGAACTAGTGATACTTAGCTCAATGTCATTGTCATATGTTCTTCTTTCTGCTGCAGGACATGAGGACACTGAGACCTTAGGCTGGGAATTCTCGATATTGTGGCAGAACCTTCCCTGAGGAAAGAATCTCACTGGAGATTGCACAGGGGTTTCAAAACTTCTTTTCCTCAACTCTTCTTTTCTTTCTTTTTTTTTTTTTTCTGTATAAATGGTGAAAAAGTATTAGTACTGACACTGTTTAATTTGTTCTGCTCCAGCTCTTCAGCTTTGAGTTGTTGTAATTGCATTTGAGAATTGAAGTCTCTCGTGCTTGTATTAATATGATTTCTCACTTTAGTTTTTTTTATTCCTAACAAGCTGGTACATGCAGAAAAGAAGCTAGATCATAGTACAAAAAGTATAGTCTGTAGTTTACAGAACAGGGATGCTGTAATCTGCAACCAGTCTACGTATTTCTCTTTATTTCCTAACAGTAACTGTAACTTGAAAACTATTTATAGCATCACTGGCATGCAAATGTGCCAAGTACAGAAATTAAAAAGGTACTAAATGAATAGAGCTTGACTTATTTTCATGCTCTTCAGATTTCTTAGACAAGTCCCAGATTATGAGGAAGTATGTAAAAATGCACTGAAGGGTGTACATTTAGGTTCTGGAATTTAAACCTGTTTTTTCTTTTCCCCCTAGTCTGGCTGATTCCATGTTTGGGTATACTTTTTACAGTGAGGATCCTCTTAACTGTGAGCCAAAGGCCATCAGAGTCCATTCTTACATTTGGCAAAGACCTTCGGGTGATGTTCTTTTTTCCTCCAAACAGTTTTAAAGGTTAGTAAGAGTCTTAGCCATGACATAGAAAATTCCCTCCTCTGCAGATCAGGACAACATTCAGTGTACCTAAAGCATGTGAGAGAGTGACTGAGTGTTCATGCCCTGTCCACAACCCTCCTTTCCATTCTGCAAATACTCAATTTGCAATAAATTGGAAAAAGTTCAAAGGTCTTTTGGCCAAGAGCACTCCAGAACTTCTTGGGTCCAACGTATCTCAATATTCAAGAGGAATATCTTTGCTCCCTCTGTCATCTAGATTCATCTTCTGGTGTTTTATAATTCTTAAGTGAATTATTCAATTTAATACAAATCTGAGAAAGAGAGTGAGGCTGCCTAATGCCTGGGAGTAAAAACAAATCCAGGAGGTAGAGAGACAATTAAAAAAAAATTAGCCATTGCCTTGGCTTGTACTTTATCTCACTGCTACCAGGTCTTTTTATGCCCAGATTAGGCAGGCAGCATGTTGACACAGCCTAGACTGCACGTTCTAATATTAAAAAGCAGCATTTTTAATTAAACATACTTGCTTCTTTTTCACAGTGACAAGCCTGCTGCAGTTTACAGTGTTATTCATTCTATTTAAAACTGAATTTCTTATCTTTTTTTCCCAACCAAGAGCTTTCATTCTCAAATTCGTAATTTTCTTTATCTGCAGTATTTGCCTTGGTTCACAAGAACAGTATCATACTAAGGTTCCTTAATTTCCCTTAAAAACTGTAAGTCTGGTGATTTTTGTCTTCAGCCATTGCACTGAGCAGTCCCTTCCCTTCCCTTCCCTTCCCTTCCCTTCCCTTCCCTTCCCTTCCCTTCCCTTCCCTTCCNGATACAGATATTTTTGCACCTCCAACTATTAAATCCTCTTTGATGTGACAAGTTAATAACAAGAATATATTCTGAAAATGTTGTAAGAAGAACCAAACATCAGGATACTGAGCCAGCTCCCTGAAAAAGCAATTTGTTTATACAGAGGTTCAATCAAAGGTTATAGATGCTCTAAAGAGAGGGTTTAGAGGAGATGGAGACAGGATTTTCTGTGATGTGCTCAGTGAAAGGCAAGAGGCAAGTCACAAGTTGCAGCAAGAGAATTTAGGACTTCCCTTCCCTTCCCTTCCCTTCCCTTCCTTTTCCTGTTCTTTTCCTTTCCGTTTCCTTTTATTTTCTCCAATTTCTGTTTGGGCTCACCAATGAGCAGCATTTTTCAAGTGAAAAGACCAGTTCTTTCTGTCAGACAGAGTTGGTGTTGATTAGCAAGTCACAGTGAGAAAACCATAGAGTAATTCTGACCCCACTGGAGTGAGTTTATAGTCATGCTATTTGTATCATATTTTCTCCCTTCAGTATCTCCACTGGAGAGAGGTGTCTCCAAGGGTCTGTGCAAGATATAAATTGCCATAAAGATTGTGATTTACATCTGTTCATAAATACAACCTAAGTACCTGAGATAAATGTGAAAAGCTGCAGTGGATGTCTTCAGTTGTCCAAAGCTCTGTTTATCAGTGCTTTATTTTTCCAGCTACATGCAGGTTGGACATAACCATTCATTTGAAAAGAATATTATTTCTCAGCTGATGTTGGCATGAGTGGAATTCTTTGTGAGGCTGCAAGGGCTCACAACACCCCTAGCTGAAAGCTTTGTTCCTCCAGCCAACTCTTCATGTCATGAGCATTAGAAATCCTGAAGGAAGGGCCTTTTCAGAGAGAAATCAAACTTACATTTTTTAATTCTGCAGTGAGTTTGAGTGCAGATCTCTAGGACAAGCCCAAAACAAACTTTTCTGAAGAATAGCTTTTAAAATTAATCCTCTGAACAAATTACAAATTTGATTGCAATAGTATGTAGCACTTAAATATGAGGATACATCTTCAGCCTAAGGTAGACACATTATCTAGTGAATTTAACCCATTAAGTCACATCAAAATATTACAAATTGCAAACGTATTGGCAAAGACTATTATATTGGAGCCAGATGTTCAATTAAACTATTCATAGTAATAATGAAATGGGAGAAAAAATGCCCCACCCTAAAACTTCTTCTGTGTGGCACAATGTTGGTAAGTAAAGATTTAGCAAACAAATAGAAACATAGGCAGAATGTTTATGTTCTTCTGTAAATTCCAGCCTTTTAGCTACTGCTTAGGGATTAACATATGAAAGCAACGTCTTTTACGATTCATTTTCTTTAAATTTTATTAATTGTTTCTAGGAAACATTTTAATATGAGAATGATATTACCAGTTTCCCTCTCTGCCTTTTGTAATTAAGTAAACAAGCTCAAAGATCATTCTCAGCTGTGCAAAGGCTTTTGAGAAAAACATTTTGCAGGTTATCTGCCAGCCAGGGTAACTTGAACTGCCACAATTAATTTTTCTTGGAAAATCTGGTGTAAATGCATTGCAAGTTGTTCATTTAATGTAAGTGTACTTCTGGGCTTGGAAGTAAATCTGACCCCAAAACAGTATTCATGAATCATAGTACATGGACATCTGTGCCAACAGGGAGGCAAGGCTGAGCAAAAATGCATTTGTAGCTTCTCTCCTTACCTCTAATTTATATAATTTAACAAATGTTTACTAGACTTTTAATGGATCTAGTAAATCATGCCAAAGATGCCAATGGAACTACTTTTGTAAAGCAATTGGAGATGAATATTTCATTTAGTCCTTTGTTATATTAGTACTCAAAATAACATCTCCAAATTGACATGGAAATACGGAGGAAACCATCATCAAAGGCAGTGGGTGGTTTTCATGCTGGAATCAAGCTCCTGCTTAGGGGTCCAGGCACCTCCTGGTCACAAAGGTGCTGCATCCCAGCACTGCTCACTTGCCCCAGTATCTCTGAGCAATACTGGTGGTGTTTACACATGGCTGTTACACCACATACCTTCTCTAGTTACATGTATTTATTTGAGGGCACTGTACTGTCAAAAACTTCTCTAGAGAACAGGCTGTTGTCAGATGCTTTATTTAGGTGCTTAAGAAAGGCTGTTTTCTGAGCATAAGCAGTAGGAACCTCTTCCCTTGTTGAGTAGAGGAAGGACGTGCTTTCCATTCTTAGGTTGCAAGAGTTCCCATCTGGTAAGGAGGGATTGCACTGGGACAGTTTCAGCCGTCTCACAAGAAAGGCCAGTTCCTAGTCCCACTCTCACCATTTGTAAAGTCAGCCTGAACTTTGAGACTTCAAGGTGTGGGTTTTTAGGTTTTCTTTCTTGCTGTTTCATCTGTCAATTAAAGAAGAGAGATTGGACAGTAGTATCCAGCTGGATGCAGAAGAAGAGCTGTCATTCTACATATGTCACTGGTTTTGTTTTTAATTTGGTTTTATGATTTCAGAGGTAGCCCAGTCTTGGCCTCTGCTTAGACTCAGTGCATAATTGCATTGCCTCTGATGCCTGCACTGACTGACACTGTCCTAGAAATTGTTTCAGCGGCTGTAATTCAACTTCCCAGGACCTCTGAAGTCTTTTCTGACAAGTTATCGTTCTACACACTGAACTTAACAAAGCTTTGGTTAAGAGCCCTATTTATACCTTATATCTTAAATACCTCTGGGAAAAATGGGGCATATCCCTGGGAGTGGGCTTTTTTCAGCTCTTTTGAGGCACTGGTGCCCTGGTCTTGCAACTGGCCAGAATCTGCCTGCTGGTGACAGTAGTTTTGCAGAGCTGCTGGAGAGTACACAAGAGAACAGCAAATGAAAATCACGCTGCCTATCTGTTTCCTCTCTGAAACAGAAACTGCTTTGCCAGTCTTTGGTAAAGTATTTTGATTATATAGCTGCTATTTAGAGGATGAAGGCTGGCCTGCTAAGCTGTCCAGAGTGAAAAAAGAAAAAAAAAAATATTAGGTTCCAGGAATGGTGGGAGAGGAACTCTGCTTCAGATGCCTGCTTGACCTCATTCTCAGAACTTGTGCTTTAAACAGCAAAATAGTATTTAGCTTAGGCATCATTTGGATAGAGAGGATGCCCACCAGCAGGTTTGCAGAGTGCTCCTTAGGAACACAACAAGGAACAGAATTCCCCAGTTACCTTTGCCCCTCTGGTGCCACTTTTCATTGAGGTGCAACTCAGTGGGAAGCTGAAATTCTTCAGGGATAAGGCATGATGCAGAAAAAGCAAGGAAAACTGTAGCATGCTTGTTGGTGATCCCTGCAGAGGTTTACCAACCTGACCTCTTCATAAGGGAAAACTAGCACCCATTGATGTAAATTCCTTCTCTTCCTCTGCTTTGCTAAAGATTGCTGAAGGTGGTGTTTTTAAAATTAATACATGATTTGAGTGAAGACAGTAATGGATCAGAGCCAGAGTTCCTTCTACTCCTGCTTCATACACTGTTTTAAAGATTCTTGCATTGATTGATGTTGGCAAAATTGTGCATGGTTCTTTCTTGTGCAGATGTTAAGGCTGCAATTACTTTATGCTATTTTGGAACTAAAGCAAGCTACAATACAGCTATACCCAACATCCATGTTATTGTTTAATCCACCAGCAGAAAAGCAGTGGGAACTGTCTTTAAATAACCTTTATTCTAGAGAACAGTACCACATGAAGATCACTGAACAGCCAGGGTTCATTGTTTATGAGATGTTATTTGATTGTTTGAATTTGATTTCTTCTATTTCAAGCAGAAATCTGTGAACCAGAAATCAAAGAAAATTTCATTTCAGAAGCACCTGAATGCAGTATGTTTGAAGAAAAGTATTTCCCTCACTCAGCAGCTGCTCCAGGGGACCATAAAATTTCCTGTCGTTGGCCATGAGGTCTGTGGAGCAGCAAGGGACACTGCAGTGTCTATCCCCTGGAGATTCCTGCTGCACGAGTCATTTCAGAGCAGCCCAAAACTCCCAGCTCCTCCATCCCAGCTCTCTCATGGGAACACTGGCATTTCTAAGAGCACTGGGTCCAGCTCTTTCAGGATATTTCTCTAGAGGCTGGAGCAGAATGTGGTCAAGTTCTGAACCTTCAATGCATTAACTGGGTACCCAGGAACCCAGAAGAGTATTCAAGAAATCAGAATCTCAAAGTAACTGGACAAGAGTGAAATGTCAGATTATATGCTGCATTACTTGTTTTAGGCTTTCTGGTCACAGCATTTTAAATTATTTAGATTGCAACAGAATATGAGTGCCACAGACAGGGAATGCTTATGGAGTCCTGGAGATATCAGGCATAGCTTTGTATTTGCAGGGAGGTTTATAAAACAAGCCAGTTACCTCCAAATATGACACAGTAGTTCCAACTCATGCCTAGCAGGGTGACTTTGATTTAAAAGGTAATCCTGAAGAATGGTTTGATTCAGATTTTCCTTTCTGTAGCTGGGCTGCAGGTGTCTGAGGAAAGTATTCCTGAGGTAAATGTTACTATTTACAGTCCCTGTATTCTCACTGCAAATTATTCACCTTTGTCTATTGTAGAG
>VXBX01009030.1:887722-916125 GCA_013400415.1 Scytalopus superciliaris
AAAAAAAGGAAATAATATAAACATTTTTCTTATTATAGCATTGTATATCTAATTTCTCTCCGATGTGTAAAGTGACTGTATCTTTTCTAGGCCATTCCATACAGCTTAGAGATATCCTTCCAGCAACTCATTACTGAGCTACAATAAGGGCGATAGACTGATTAGACTAGTAGTTGGCTTGGATTATAACTTCCAGGCTTTCCTACTTTAATTTAGATGCATGCAATATGGAGTGTAACAACCACACAATTACACAGATTCTTTCTTAGAAATTGCCCAGCAGGGATGGATGATCCCAATTCAAATTTTCCATTGAAAATTACAAATGTGTCAGAACTGCAGTTTTAGATTCTCTTTTCTTTTTCTTTTTTCTTTTTTTCTTTTTTCTCCCACAGCTGAGGAATATGTCTGTAAGCTCAAGAATACCTTCATTTGTCTCTGAACTTATCTTTTTTTTTGTGTGTGTGTGTTAAGATTTTGTCTACAGAGCCAAGCTGAATTTACACTACACAATTAGACTCAGAGATACAACAGTACTGATCTCTGCTGATGTCTAGAAAAGTCCTGCAATTGCCATAGGACTGAATTCTGTATAATATGGGGGGCATTCATACAGCTTCAGAAATTTCAAGGTAAAATCGTAGTCTTAAGGACAAGAACTTTACTAACTCCATGTTGTAAAACTGATGGATATTCTCTTTCTTCAGATGATGGTGCTTGAATATATGTATTTTCTTTTTCACACTACAGTGTTCAAAAGCCAGGTAGCAAGTCTACTTCAGATTGATTTAACCTGCAA
The DNA here is from genome assembly GCA_013400415.1 of Scytalopus superciliaris. Lineage (NCBI taxonomy): Eukaryota > Metazoa > Chordata > Aves > Passeriformes > Rhinocryptidae > Scytalopus > Scytalopus superciliaris. Next base: position 888,522 of record VXBX01009030.1, read on the forward strand.
CAACATCTTTCACATATGTGTTATTTCATAGCTGAGGTTCAGGACTTATTTTTTTATCTTCGTATTCTGATAGTTTTCATTTTGGTTCTAGGCACAAATGAAGAAACAGTCTTCCAGCAGAAAATCTGATGAGCCTGATGTAATCTGGGGATGGACTTGAACATCTCTAGTCCTGATTTACCTGTGTATGTTTTTCCAGATGAGCTTGGCTTATGCTTCTAAATTATCAATGCAGAACAGACATTGCCAGGAAGCTAATGAATAATATACTGGAGTATGGCACTCACTCCCTTTTCTGTTCCTTACATAAGTCTGTCCTTGCAGTGGTGTCTCCTTCTCTGATGTTCATCACATAGTATCTAGTTTTACCTTTGCAGCAGTTTACACTTTCTTCTCTCTCCTGGGACACTTTTACTTATTCTTTATCTTTTCAACCTGCTCCATTCAGGCCTGCTCTGGCCATTTCTGTTACATTTCAGTCATGGGAATGCTGAAAATCTGGGATTGGTTCTTAGGTTGCACCAAGAGTGCACAAGGGTTGTGACAAGGGTATTCATCAGATGCAGCTGAGGCTTTCTTCTGGGATTTCCAGGCCCTGGCAACATCTTACTGATAGTCTACACAGATGATTTAGAGACAAATTGTCTTCAGCAGCTTATGCATCAGGCCACCTGCTTTGATATCACAATAACACTCAGCTTATATATAGGTGGGTCTTGGTCTTAAGTCCAGTTGTTCTTAAAAGGATGACAGCTTGTTCAATTTCAGGTAAAAGAAAAATCAGCAGACAGGTCTGAACTTTTTGAAGTGACTCCTCTTTTTGTTTAGGCATATGAAACCCATTTTTTTTTAAGGTAAAATAAACATTGGGATTTTCCATCCCTTGCATAACACATACCACTACAGTGGAATAGGCAATCAAATGTCCACTGCTAAGTCAGAAAATAATAGATTTAAAGACCTACACAGGGGGTTACAGCTTAAGGAGGTAAAATATTACTGTGGTCTGTGTTTTTGTGCTTCCGTGATGGCATTTTCAGCGCCCAGGAGCAGGATGTTCCTGCTGCTGTCCCAGGTGCTGACATGGATAGAATTCAGGAGGAGTTCAGGCATACGCCTGCATTCTTTACTAGTTAGAGCCTATGTGCTTGTTTTTAAGTAGAGCTGTAATTGTGCTGTTTGTAGATTTGGCTTGTTTCCCTCCTTCTTCTCTTCAGTCAATCTAAAATTTCTGCTCATTCTTCTTTGAACTCTGTAATATTGATTTCAAGGCAGGTAGAAGTTTCCCATTGTTGCAGCTTCTGGATTTAATGAATTCTACCAGCACAGATTGAGGCATCATGAAGGGAAACCCAGACACACACTGGAAACATAAATTCTCTGTCATGCTAATGTTCTTTGTCCCAATGACGTCCTTTTCTTTCCCCACCTGCACCTCAGACTCCCACTCTGTAGAGGCTTCCTTTGTGCGTGATTAGTCACTGATTCTTCCTGCCAAAATAAACCTACCTACGGTTTTCTTATTACCGTGTCAGACAGTGCCCTGAAATTCTTTCACTTTCTTTGTTTGAGCAGTTCATCCCTTCTCTTTTCTTTCCTTCTTTCCTTCTTCTTTGCCATCAGAAAGTATTCATTACAGGGTGTGAGAGGCCAGGAGGGGTCTGTAAAAGTTGAATGTGCACTCTCAATCAACTGTTTAATAATAGTAGGTAAATTTTTTGCAAAGCTGTGCTCAATATTAAACCATTTCAGGGTAGCTTTAGAAATTGTGCATCTTTGGTGAATTTTTCTTTGCAGAGCTATATCCAGCAAAACGGAGATGACTAATGAAAACATTTCGTCCTGAAACTGAAATTTCACCAATCACATGGTTTTGAAGGCAACTTACTGTTGTGAAAGTACTGTGGAGTCATGTGGCCTTACAGAATAAAAGAAAAAAAAAAGGCCCATGCTTAACCTAGATAATATTTTCTTGTAGTTATGAACATTTGTTCTCACCTCCCTCTCAACAAACATCTTTGAGTGTTCAAACTGAATTGCAAATAGTTGTTGGGATATAAGTAGATAGAAAGGATGGACCCTAGTAATAACACAGCCACAGTGATGGACTCCAGAAAATTAATTGCATCCTTAGAAGATAAGGGTGGAATGTGCATTAACATTTTTAAATTCATGCATCTTTTTCTCAGAGGAGCTGACAGCTCTTGCAGAGCTAGGTCTTCCAAACTTAGGGAATGTGTTCTGAGTTGATCGAGCCTTTTGTAAACACACACTGAATGTCTCTTTATGGTGAAGGAAGGGTGGCCCAAGACACAGTCTAAGAAGCTCATCTGAGAGCATTGGAGATTTCTCATTGTTGCAAGTCACTTCAAGGTGACTGAATGTAACAGCAGGAATGTAACTTTGAAGGAATTCTTAGGCACAAATGTTCTTGCTGCCACATATCAGCTGGCCCAAAGAGCTACATAGAGTCACAGAATATCGTGAGGTGGAAGGGACCCACAAGGATCACTGAGTCCAGCTCCTGGCCCTGCACAGGACAGCCCCAAGAGTCACACCATGTGCCTGAGAGTGTTGTCTAAATGCTTCTTGAGCTTTATCAGGCTTGGTGCTGCAACCACTTCCCTGGGGAGCCTGTTCCAGTACCTAATCACCCTCTGGGTGAAGAACCTTCTCCTAATATTGAATCTAAACCTCTGCTGAAACAGGTTCGTGCCATTCCTTCAGGTCCTACCAAAGGTGACCAGAGAGAAGAGATCAGTGCTGGCCCCTTCACTGCTCCTTGTGGGGAAGCTGTTCGTAGTCAAGGTAAATATTCAGAAAGGGTGTGTGAAGGAAAAATTGCTGTATTTAGTGATTTTGTCTGATTATGTTTTAGAAACAGATGAGAAAATAAAATGAGAGGCAAGTGTCAGGAATAAATCTTGTACCTTTCTGAACAGAATCTGCAAGCTCTCACAGTGGTAAGTAGAGATTCACCCACTGAATACAACTCTGGGGAGAGGGGGAGCTGAGTAAGGAACTACCCTACATGATCCAGTATTTGACCATCAGAGGAGCTTGGAAGAAAGGTATTAAGCTCTTACAGAGCATCCAGAGGAGGGTAACGAGGATGGTGAAGGGCCTTGAGGGGAAGCCGTATGAGGAGTGGCTGAGGGCACTTGGTCTGTTCAGCCTGGAGGAGAGGAGCCTGAGGGGAGACCTCATTGCAGTTACAACTTCCTCAGGAGGGGAAGAAGAGGGACAGGCACTGATCTCTGCTCTGTGGTGATCAGTGACAGGACTGGGAGAATGGCCTGAAGTTGTGTCAGGGGAGATTTAGGTTGGGCATTAGGAAGAGGTTCTTCACCCAGAGGGTGTTTGGGCATTGGAACAGGCTCCTCAGGGAAGTGGTCACAGCACCAAGCCTGACAGAGCTCAAGAAGCATTTGGGTGACACTCTCAGGCATGTGGTGTGACTTGTGGGGATGGTCCATTGCAGGACTAAGAGTTGGACTCGATGATCCTTGTGGGTCCCTTCCAACTCGGCGTGTTGTGTGATTGTGTGTGATTCCGTGTGATTCTGTGCGATTCCCTGATGTCGCAGCCTGGGAAGCTGCCGGGAGCTCACGGTTTGGCTGACCGTGCATCGCCACCTGGTGACTGGCCGGGGAGTGGAGCCCTCAGACCTCGCCTTTGCCGCCTCGGTCGTGCTCTGCTGTCCCCTCGCCGAGCTCAGCAGCCCGGCCCGGGATGTCCCCTCTGCCTGGCTGCGGCCGGGGGGGCGAGGGCTGGCGGGAAGTGCCCCTAAAACGCCGCTGATAGGTCTGGGCTCAAAACTGACTCTTTTTCGTCTTTCAGCTTTGAGGATGGTCTTCTCCACATTCATTCCGTGTCACCAAATCTAGCTTTTTCCCTTAAAAGTGAAGCTAGTGAGCTGACATATAGAAACAAATACTCACTTAAGCACTTAGTGAAGCATTGCTTAATGCTGGAAAAAATTATTCCCTTACTTTCACCTATGTGATCTTTTCATTTGTATAAAAAGGCATAAGTAATGCAAGAAATTAAGTGAAATTAAGAAAAATTATGTCATTCTGCTCATGCTTCAAAGATACGGCACAGTACACTGAGAGAGACAGATCCCAAGTGAATTGAGGCAATCTGACTGCAAGATGCTCAGTCTAACCAGGGTAGGTGATTCATTCAGACTACCAAAAAGACTCAGAATATTTATTCTTTGGTCAGAAATAATAAGGAAAACAAGCAACCAATTAAAAAATAAAACCCCAGTACTTTAGCATGTTGAAATAAAGAAATCAGTCAAGCTTTGGGACGTCTAAGGGAATCACTAGAACCAGCAAACACTCCTGAGATTGTGGATAAGTGAAATAAAGGCTTAAGATCTTAAATATAGTAACTGAATGAACTGGTTGTTTTTGCAAAAAGTATCTGTTCTTTGAGAAGGAAAAACTCTTTGAGGGATAAAGTTACTACACGTTAAAAGCACAGCTACAAGTGTAAAATTACTAGTACATACATTGACTAATGATTTTATCTAAAAAAAGAGTAGTATGAAGACTGCTGATATTATTTACACTTCAATTTGAGAATATTAATTACACTAATTAGAAAATGAGCATGATAAGCCTTATTAACAAATAGCAATTAATTTAAAAATGCAGAAATATTTTAATATTTTATATTAATTTTATAGTCATATATATTATATTAAGTATATAGTACTTTTAAAAAAAATTAGTCTCAGCCCCAGAAAACTTCACATATGATAAAGTTAGATATGACTGTTTAGCTGGAAGGATTTCCTGAAAGTATAACATTAGCAAATCTCTCTTTTAGCCTGTCTGAAGGTCCTGTAAACACCTGTCAGTACAATGTTCAGTGTGCCCATTGCAGAACAAGCTTAGAATAATGGTCAGTGTTTCATACACCCTTTGGGAAATCATAACAAAGGAAACCTGTTCAGACTAGCTGTATAAGCACAAGGCCACAACAGAAGACAGCTGTATTGTAAAGAAATAAACAGAAAACAAAAAAACACTCTTGGAAGAGATTAGTTCTAGACTTGAATGAACTGAGAAGCCATTATCTTTGAAGATTGCTTGAAGAGGGATGCATTTGTTCATTGCCTAGAAGCACAAACAAATCATAGTGGTGATCAAAAATCTGATTATATGAATGCAAATTATCATAGAGGGAGCAGTGAGGGCAGAGCCATGGCTTTTCAAGAAATCTACATAGTACTGTAACTCCTACATGTACTGCTTAATTTTTTAAGTCCTTCATTATTTTAATGGCAATTAGTGAACTCAATATATAAAAGTAACAAAAAGCACAATGATTTTTCATTCCATAACTTGCAAGTCTTAGAGGCTGTCCTGGAAAGCATTCACTATGTACCAGACACTGATCAGTAATCAGAGCATTACACTTCAAAGAAGCATGACTACAAAATAGTGACTGTTAAAAGAAAATATTAAGTATTTGCAACTATACTGTTCTGTATTTCTGTTTACAATGCTGTTTTTTATAACTAATTGGAGACGACTTTTTTTTTCTCCATACAGAAGAAGATAAGAAAAATGTCTTCTGTAAGACATCTTGATGATTAAAGGTGAGTGGGATGAACCTTGTCCATGATGAAGAGTGAATGTGCTAAGTGAATGGATGATCACAGGCTCCAAGGAGCCAGGTGATGGTCACCAGGACATCATAACTTGTCATGCACTAGGGTGTTTTTCTCAAGATCTGTGTCCAAATTTTATAGAGGTTTAGTAGTTAAGGAAAAAAAAAAAAAAAAGGGGGTGTGTGTGTGAAGGGGGGAGGGGCATCCTGCATGTCATTTATTTAGCAAATTAATTCATTTAAACAGTTGAGCACTAAACTCAGCAAAACAGCATTGTCTCTGCTTACTTCTACTTAAGCTCATAAGGCTGCAGTTGTATTCTTTAGACAGCTTGTACCATTCAATACCATCTTGTATTTGTATCCAGACAGCATCTAGTTCAGGTCCCTAAAATTCAGAGTTGGTCATCTAGTCTGAAACTGTCTGCTGGGGTCCTTCCCATCTCTTGGTTTTACTGACACGCAAGCTGTGACTAAAGCATCCCATGCACGTTTACATCCCACCTCCTCCAGGAGAAGATACAGCAATTGCACACAGAAAGGCACCTTCTGCTTTTAAAGGTAGCCACAGTCTGTCATTTTCAGGTGGTTTGGCTGTTCAATTGCCCAGTCATGGTGAGCCCAACAGTCAAGTGGCAGTGGACTCTTCTTCCTCGGGCACAGCCAGAAGTGCTCTCTTAGACCACTTGCTGTTCTATGTGTTGCATTCTCAGCTCTTTTCATTTCATGGCTGTACTTCAGGAGTAATTGAGTTTTGCTCATTTACTGCTGGAACACCAAGGAATGGAAAGGACATAATAAACCAGAACAAAACAGCTGTTGAGGAATGAGACTAGAAAGTTCCTTTTCTCTTTCATTTTTCAGTTGTCTCCTAACAGCGGCTCCTACTAGTTAAGGATTCAAGAGCAAAGCACCAGCCTGCACAAAAAGCTACTATTGTGAAAATACAAGCATCTTAAGAAATATCATTTTAATAGACAGAGAAGCTGTAATTCAAGCTGTTCATAGACCTATTTTGCTGCTGTCAGATTATTTACTCATGGTAGTTTTCTTTTGCAAAGACCAAATGTATATTATTGCATTACTGTGCCACGGTGTGGCACAGGACTTGGAACAGCGTCTGCAACCCTCACTTGAAAAAGCAGCATTGCTGACAAATGACAACTGGTGGATTATCTGGCTTTTAGAAGCCTGTGCAGATTATCACAGCTAGGAAGGCTGTAGTTTCTCTGGCCTCAAACCTGCCTTGCCTCTGGGCTAACAGAAGTATTTGTGCAGTCAGGTGATAGGCAAGACTCCGGCAGCTGAAAAATAGCCTTGCCAAAACCAGTGAAGAGATTTATTTTTCAGCCTGCTAAGAAATGCAGAATATTCACCGAAAAACTGCTGCTAGCACAAGGAGAGGATGTGGAAACAAACAACTGGGGAGAAGGGCAGGACTGCCTCTTTCGATGGCTATGCTTGCTTAGGGAAGCTGAGAGTGTCCTTTGAAGTGCAGCCAAAGGCTAGTCATCTGAAAATGTCTGAGTCACTGCACAGCCCAGCTTGATACCCTGTCCTTTGAAAAACTCAACTCAGGCTGTTGATGCTGTTAAGGAATCTAAAATTTGCAATGGTTTTTCCATCTGGAGGTAACCTTGAATAAATTTTTGAGGTAACCTTGAGTAAATTTTGGGAGAAAATAATCAGAGTGGGTGACATGCTACCATCGTTGGTTGTATTCAAGTGTTTGTCAGCTTAGCACACAGAGAAAGAGGATCCTTGAAAGGTTCACCTTTGCTTGCCGGTGCCACTGAAATGGGAGCACATGTACACACCGTGGTTTTTGGCAGCTGGCTTTTAAGGCCATGAAATCGTGACTGATTTCTTTTGCTTAAATATTTAGGACAGGGTTACATGAATAGTTCCTCATTGAAGAGAGGGAACTGAGACAGATATTGGGCTGCTCTGATGTCAAGGCCTTTGTGAAATATTTGCAAGAAAGCTGTGACCTTAACTGTCATTAACACAAAGATACTGTAAATATGAACAAGTTGATGTTTTTATCTCAAATGTACTGGTGGGATAAAAATTTATAGCTTTCTTTAAATAAGCAGGTAATTTATCTTGCTTAGACTGTAGAAGTGCATGTCTGCAGACAACTCTTTAAAGAGTGTCACCTTTAACAGGTGCTCGTCACCTCATCCCTCTGACCTGAGAGATTATCAGTGTGAAAGGAAAACCACACTGCTTTACTTTATGACTTTGTGACGGCCCGAAGGTCTCTGCTGAAGTTAATCCATGTTATTTTGTAATAATATCATCAATGAGCCAAGCAAAAAATGACTGACATTAACTGGAGCCTGTCTAACCTAGTGGTCAGCATGAGGCACTGACGAGGTCTGAGACAAGCTGTAGACATTTATAATTAATTAGTCTGGAATAAAGAGAGAAAGAAGACCTTGTAAAATCAGAACAAACCGTGAAAGGAAAGCAGTACCTGCAAGGAGTGTAATCTTAGTAGGATCAAGGTCATTCTAACTTTGCAGCAAAGGTGTTCTTGTTTCAAGAAAGGCAGGAAAATCCTTCGGGTGTGAAGCATGTCATGTTTTAACAAAAAGTGTGAAAGGAAAAGGCTGTTTAACTCAAGCCAGTGACTAGGGACAGGACTTACGAGGTCAGTATTTATTAGCTATAGTTATCAAGAGTAAAGTATGAGCAGAAGTGACAAAGTTACACAACTTATCCTCACCCACCAGCTGAACTGTGAAAGTTGATGGGCATCATGACCCATAGAAAATAAAGCACATACAAAGAGAGTGAGACAATAGACAGAAGTGTACCATCATGAGACTAAACTTGAGCTGTATCCTCAGGTACCAACTGACCCAGACTGCTATTTAATATTCTAGTCTAATAGTGATGAGTTTTCTGTTACCTTGTTTGTCTGAATATATAAAATCATGCAACTCTAAAGATAAGGCGTGATTTAAACTCTGGGCTTCTCCCCAAACATATGTTCTCAATAAAAAGCAAAAATTCAAACTAAAATTATGTTTCAGGGTGTGAGTTGACGCTTGACTCTTCCAGCATGTTCCAGGCATCAATCAAAATATGTAAGCTTCTGTCATGTTCAAAACAACCTGTTTAGGAGCTCTACAGAATTCCAAAGGTAACATAACTTTAATAAAGAATTAAATATATGCTTGACTGATGCTGGGTGAAATGATTGGTGGTGAAAAGAGAAAAGGGCTCTTTATTCCTTCTGGCCATCTCTCAGGAGGGTGTATTTTCATAAATGAAGACTTTTCAAGGGCTTTCTACTTCACATATATTTGTGACATCTAAGAAGCCAGAAAAATGCTGGACTGGTGAATGCAGAATATAAAAGAATCATCCAACAGAAGAGATACAATCATAACTCTGAACTCATACCTTATCTTTTTTTCTGCTGGGTTAGTTGTCACTAAGTACAACACCAGTTACCTCACACATGTTCAGTCAAGCCCCTACTATGTCCTCAGAGCACTTTACAGTTTTGGGCTACTCTTGCCTTAACCTGAAGTTCATGGAAAATACTTTAGAAAAGGTGTTTCTGTTGGTCTGTGTACCTGGAGAAATACAGCCCTAGCAAGAGTTACCCTGATATCCAGAAGAGTGTAACATCTTGATGCAGCATCTCACCTCACCAATACTTCCTTTGATAGGAACAAAGAGTTAGACAGAATTGTTCATTCATTACTGAAAGGATCAGAGCAGGCTAAACTGGGAAAACTATAAAATGTGAAATTATACGAAATTGAGTGTGCTGGGTGTTAAGTATTAATTAGGAGTTCATTACCTTCTGTTAGTAACTGACTCACAGATATTCTGAACCTCAGAAAACCAGACTGGAATTTTTAAGGTAAGGAAAATGGCATATTCACTTTGTTGCAAAATGTTTCTGTCTGTTGCAGTTTAGTAAAATGGCTTAATCTTGCACTTTATTTCTTGAAAGAGAGACCCAGGGAAAATGGAGTATTACTACACTGAAGGGACACCACCAGTTCCACTTTGAGATTTATGTGACTGCTGGTCAGTCTAATGCAAATGTGGAGGCTTTTATTTGTCTTTTCTGTTTGAATTCATGTATTTTCATGTAAAATCAAAGGAAATTCCAGCACAGGAAGAAGTGCTGGGCAACTGGTAATGTGAGTTTATAGATCCAGTCACTTGATGTTACAACTGCCCGGGACAAACCGTATTTTACTATAGTGGTAGTAAACCCTATTTTAATATTGCTCTAGTGGGCTACCCTCATGCTCCTTTGGGAAGACTATTCTGGGAGCTTGGTCCCAGCACTGAACCCTCAAAATACCCAAGTGAAGTTCATTTTTAACTGGTTGGTACCTATTTGATTTGCTGTCAGTACAGTCCAGTAGTTTAAACAGTGTTCTCCATTTGCAGTAGATCCCATTCTATGGTGTTCCTGAGGAAAACTCCTACTTTTCTAGCTTTCATTTCAATAGGCAAATAAGATACACTCTTTCAGGTTTTTTCTTCATAGGTTGGCTGCAGGCATTTGTTGATGCATACACCATTCTTCATACAATTGGTAGATGCAGAATTGTAAAGAATTTTTTCTTTTCATCTTTGATGGACTGAGACTTCTCAGCTACTTTGAGGAAAACATATTTCTAAATACAGGGTCAGAAGACTGCTGTGAAACAAAAAGACATGGATGTAACTAGAAATAGTTGCTGTTTCTGTGTAGATAACTATTGTCCTGTGCTTCACCAGCACTATTGTACTTGCCTTCTAGTCACATGTGCTGGTGACAAACTTCTGATAGCAGATCCTGCTGGAGTTGATGGTGTGTATTCTGATTAATTTTTCATCCACAGGAAACCAGAAGTGCTTTTTTTATTGTTACCCATTATTCAGAAGCAAGAAACAAAACAGCAAGCTCATTTAGTACCTCTGCTTGTTGCCCTCTCCATATCTGTACTATGCCAGACTATTCCACAACAGGTCCCTCAAGCTTTCTGAAGATGTAATTTTGTCTTAAGTGCATGAACTCGTACGTTTGGGCTACCAGGTCTGAAAAGGATAAATGGCAAAACACTGTATGACTCAAATTAAAAGCAGACAGACTGGGATACAAACTCAGATCATCCTTGGTTTTCTCCATTTCACGCTTCCACAATTTTTGATATGGACTTGTACTCAAGCTGTGACCTATCATCACTCCATTGTAGTTGGATCAACAGGAGGGTGTTCCCTGCGGTTTTCATCATTGCTTGAAAAACAGAAGAGAATGCAGAAAAACCTAGACATTTTCTTTTTTTAATGTATTTTGATTAAGCGATAAAGGTTAGAGAAGTCCTTCTGACCTTAAAATAAATAGCTGGGGGGAAAACAACAACAACAACAACAAAAAGAAGAAGAAGATTCTTTAAATAATTTTCAGCAGAGACTAGAACTACCTAAAATGCTTGACCAAGTGAAAAATAAGGAAATAAGTTCACCTTTGGAAGTAAATAGATCATGTAAATAGATCCGTTTAACTAAGATACCTACATTTCTACTTTTAACACAGAAGTTAGCTCCCTCCTAAACAAATTATGTTCCCAGGCAGAAGGTATGTCACAAATGGAAGGGCAATTTACATTTTGAAGTGATAACATGAAAGAAAAATTGCATTTCAATGGCTTATTCAACCTTTGTCAGATCTTCTGTAGCTCTGCAGACAGCACCAATGTAACACCATTATTTTCTGTAAATGTGCTATTTTCCTCTGCAGTTATTACACAGAGCTCACCAGAGAACAACAAAATTATCTGAATATGTCCCTTGCAGGAGGTGTTTTATTCAACCTTGAAGCTGCTCTCTGGGTGTACATGGAAGAGTGTGCATTTTGCTCACAGTATATATTGAGCTTCTGTCATTTTCCAGAAAACCCAGTAGCTCCCTTTGTTTAACATATACTTAAATGTACGTCAGGCAGAGCAAAGAAAGGCATTCCAGCCTTTCTGCTTTGAGGAACAATTACAAAATCTTTGACCATCTGTATACCGGGAGAGGATTCCTAACCTGAACTTTTTGTTGGAAGGAGATTGGCGATATGGAGAAAACCAGGTCGATGCCAGCAAGGATTTCACACTGATCTGCTTGAAAATAGCACTTACATTTTATTTCAATTGTATCTGCTTATTGTCTTTTTATTTAAGTAATTATATGTTTAATATATATATATTAAATATTTAGTAATTATATTCTCATTGCTATTTATTTTAGTAAAAAAGGATAATAAAGCTTGCAGTTGGGAGATATTAAAAAGGATATTAGGAGATTATAGAATAATGATAAAGCAAATATTGTTGCTGCTCAGGCAGATATTGACCATGCAAAGGAAATTGGAATGAAGTCTTGTGGATGAAAAAAAAGAAAAGAAATGGGACAGTGGTGTAGAGAGTACAGAATTAAGTTTACCACAGTTTGCATCAGTTTTCAATGAAGATTGCAACAGAGGCTGCTCTGTCCTATAGAAATAAATAGTTAAGCACCAAAACTAGGTAAAAAAAGATGGTTCCATGGGTTAAAAAAGACAGAGGGAAATAGGATGTTCTACATCTCAGAGCTCTGGCCCAAGGTGTCAAAGATTTAATATTTTAAATAAACATGAAATTGAGGTGCCATAAATACCATGACCATTGAATAGCAAATAAATAGCTTTTTTTTCATGGGGAAGATTAAAAAATGAGTTGCATGAATGTTGCATCCTGTCATCTGACCTCAGAATGCACAAAATTCTGAGAAAAATAGAAACATTGAGCAGTGGTATATGGCAGGTTGAAACAAATTAACCTCTAGATCCATGAGACATATGCTTTTTCCTCTAGAAATGAGAAATTACAACAGCTTTGATCTCCTTACACTTAAGCACAGTATTTGATTTCATACCACCAGAAAAAAAGTGCTATTTAAACTGAGGGAGGCAAGATTTAATAAAAAAATAGAAAGCCAATAAAAAGCTGCTCAAAGGGCACAAGGCAGCGGCCAGACAGGAGACAGCTGCCTGGGGGAGGTAGCAAGGAGCAGGTTTGGGGATGATGTCTGTGGGCCTTTATGGTTGTGCAGATGAGTTTCTGTCACATAACAATTATCACTAAGCATTTGATACTGCATGGTGTGGACTATATTTGTGTGTTCGAGATGCTCAGCATACATAGGTGCTCCCATGGTAGATGGCATGTATGGCATCTACAATAGCAATGCCATGACAGGCCACTTGCCTGCTCTTCAAGGACACCACACAGCACAGTGGGACTTGTTGAGTCCAGAGCAAGTGCCATGCTGAACAGCTGATCTCTTAATCTCAGAGCTACTCTTTGGGCTCCATAGAGAAGTTGAGGAAGGAGAACAGCCCGTGTCTCAAGACAGGTGAGACAGAGGCGACTATGAAACAGAGCAGGCCAGCACTGTCACCAAGAACATCAAGCTGGACGCATTGCAGGGTCCACACTCAGCATTTAAAGAAGGCTTTGACTGAGCTGCTCAGTTTTCAGCAGGTTCATATGACTACTGCCCCTTAGCAAAATGAGACTCATCTCTCCAGATGTTGTCACTTTTTCACACATTACAACAAAGCGTGAGATTTCTACTAAACACTTCACTTGGCTGAACAAGACTATTCTAGTGAATGGCAAATAAACAGATACAACATAACAGAGAGAGGATTTTGTGAAGCTATAACCACTAAGCTTGAATTTTAAGAAATGTAAAAACGAGAAAAGACAGACTATTATTTCCATCTAAATGACTGGCCTGATTTCTATTCTAAAAACCTGTTTTAACTCTGTGTAATCACAATATTGCGTTGATTAGCTCACTGGAATGTAATCTTATTAGTGGTTCACAAGGTTGCATTTAATCTAGCTGATTATGCTAGTGCATCTCTGAGTAGTTAGTTCGCTATTGTTGTGGGTCCTAATGATCTGACTGTGCATTAAAATTCACCAAACAGAAGTTGCTACCTAGCTTACTGTTATTTGTTCTAGTGTTCTGCACACACTAGTCATTTTTCCTTTATTTGAAGTCTTACGTAAACTTCCTATTGCCAACAAGCCACCAAACACTTTGTAGCATATGCTTTTTCCATGGCAGTGTTTATTTGCAGTCTTCATAATTAACAACAAATAAACAAACAAACATATTTTATTGCCATGGATACTAGTGTAGCTTGTTTCTGCACTCTCACTCTGTTGATTACCTGCTTGGTGAAGAGTGCCTGACTTAGGAGCTTCACAGCTCTATTTGCCAAAAGAAATTACATCTGCAAGGCAGGCTTTGCAGCGATTTCATTTTCTTTCAGTGCTGGATTAGTTCTTATATTAATCCCTATTAGGACAAGTAATTGTTTATAGAGAGCAGCTTTAATAGCAATGCTAAAGTTTTCACTCTGCCTTTGCCTGTGTATTGAAAGTCACTCAGCTGTGAAAGATTACATTTCCATCTGGGGACTTGTGCCAAGAGAAAAGGAAGGTCATCCCTTGCAAATGGACAACAAAAGCACTTCATGCAGCAATTGCTGGTTTGCTACAAGAGTCAAAAGCCGGGACAATGGAGCTATGGCTGGTTAGGAAAAAGGAAACATGAAACAAAAGAACGATTTTCACCTGGTTATAAGGAGGTTGCAACTGCACTGAAGCCACTGTAATTACACAAGGGCTGAATTGGGCCATGCTGTCTTCAAAGAAACAAGCTGCATCTAGGAAGAATAAAAAGTGTTAAGTATTTGGTACAGCCTTTTGAAAGTGCATTAGCCGAACAGTGGCCTCTTTTGCCATCCCTCTCTCCAGCGCGTAACACCACAGAAAGCTGGCAGAGTGCCATGTATCCATCTTTCTCCTGCTCTCCTCACTGCTTGTCTATTTTAAGTTCCTGTATCATGGAAAGAAACACTTGCTGCTACCCTGTACAGAAGAGGCTCAGCCTTGCAGATCTGCATTACAGCTGTTGATAAAATGGTATAAGCCTAGAATTGGAACTAAAGGACAAAAAATTGGTTGAATTTACTGGGTTTAATTTTTATTTATTTTTAGTTAAAATAGGTGCCTTATACTAAAGTGGGGACAACAGTTTCTTAATATCTGTGTGAGGCACCTCAGGCTATTTTTACTTCTAATTTATAGCCATGTTGGTGATGGGAAAAAGCAGTCAAATCCAGATGCCAGCTCTGTACCACCTTGTATAGATACACAGAGAAAATACAGAAAAAATACTATCTCTTTTCCCCATGAGTGAGGACACTGTTAGATCAAATGCAGTATTACAATGTTAGCTATAAGCTGCCTCTGAGGTCACGGTTTCATGATAACCTTACTGAACCAGAGGTTCTCTCAGTCTTAGGGGCAGCTTCAGATGTGAGCAGACAGCCCAGAGGCTGGCAGAAGGAGTTTCTGCTGTGCTATCTACAGAGAAACAGCAAGTGGACACAACAATAACAGCAATGAACGTCTTGAACAACAAATCACAGAGTGGCTGAGGCTAGAAGGGATACATGTTGTTCATCTGGTCCAATCCCCCCTGCTCAAGCAGGGCCACCTAGAGCTGCCTGCCTGGGATCATATCCAGACATTTTTTGAGAACCTCCAGTGATGGAAACCACAGTCCCTCTGGGCAAACTGTGCCAGTGCTCAGTCACTGTCATACTAGTAAAAGCTATCAAACTCAGCTTCTGACTGGGTTAGATACTTAACTGGAACTGTCCTTGCAGTTGATACATTCTGCAGTCCATGCTTCTGCTCTGTACTGAAAATTACCTTATTCTCCCAGGCAATTCAGAGTCCTTTCAAGATTCTGAATCTGCCATTCCCTCTTGTCTTATGAGCTGCCTCTGGCTGACAAGATGGATGGATGTTTTCAGAGTGGAAGAAAATGTCAGTTTTCTTCCCTTTTCCTGCGTGTTTTTGAAAAAAAGCCCCAAAAGTCCTGATCCAGACTCTGGGTGGCACACTGTGATGCCCCCTGGGGAAATCGGCATACCTGACATTCAGCTTACGCTAACTCCCAATGGTGCCACCAGCAAGTAAAAAAGGACAACAGTTCATAACGGTACTGCAGCTCCCATGTTCTCTTTCCAAGCACGCACCATGGCAGAGGGGAGCATTCACGGGAATATCAAATAAATCAAAACCTCTGTTTTCATTTATTGCCCTGCGACAGCCCCACCACAGAAGTGCTGTGTGCTTGCAGGCACCCCGGGGAGCAGAGGTGTGCTCCGTACGTGCCTCCTTTCACTGTGGCTTTCCACTGCACCGCACTGTGCATCTCCAGACAAACAGCTCCATAAGGGAGCTAGGGAAAGTCTGCTTGCAGCAAGCGTACAGCTATGAGCACGTCTCTCAACTCTGATTAAATGCCTGCTTTTTATTCATGGCTCCTTCCTCTCTGATAAACATCAGAAACAGCCTAATTATGGTTTTCGCGCTACTCAACTTGTGTTCATTAATCTTATCTACACGTATCTCCACATTATACCACAGAGGCTTGGAGTCAGTTTTTTCAAAGGCTTTTAAAGCACCTCATACACAATGATTTCTATCAACTGTGACATGGACAATTTCTATAAATTCTTGTTTTCACCAGTCAGTCGAAGGAAAGCTGGTAGCTTAGAAAAACATTACACAAGTCATCTGAGTAGAAGTGAGGTAGAGAACCAAAAGTCTGATTGTGGGTTTTCAGATTTCCAAGTTAAGTTTCATATTAAACAGAAAAAGAGCTCTGAAATGACTTGATTTAAACAGTCTGTATTCCTCTATACCACAGGAAATTGCTAAATAAAACACCTAAAATGAATTTCTTGTGAAATGTGGGTTATTAGGAAAAGTGGCATGTTTCATTATTGTCAAAATTCTTTTCCTCTCAGACAATGCTTTGCCAAATGAGTACAGTTTTACAAAGTTCAGTTTCAAGAGTTTTTTAAGGGAAATTAAGATCCTGCTCACAGCACAGCCATCCCTGCCTGAACTGATGTTTTGTATCACCTGAGCATGTCCATGGATACTTTTCTGGGGTTCTAATAAAAACATGGCCTAAGCCCGTCCTCTGGGATTGTTTGAAAGTTTTGGCTCTAGTCTCATAAATAGCTATATTTTGGTATGTTCACTGTACAAAAAGGACAAAAACTACATCTCTACACTTCTACAAAAACTTCATCTATAGAAACACCCCGAAAAAAGTTGATGTGAGATACCTTTTTTCAGTGGAGCAGCCATCAGGTTAAAGGTGCCCATCAATTCCTTATGGCTGCAATATCCTAGGGTAGTCGGGGCTGGCCTGGATGTCACTCTGTAGAACATCACAGGATGTTAGTGAGACATTTCGTATGTTGTCAGATCACAGAGCCCATCTGGGGATTTGGGGTCACCTGCAAGTTTTCGAGCTGATGTGCTGAGTGGAAACCTCAAAATTTTACATTGAAGGCATGAAAGCCTCCTCGGTCAGGTGTTTTTTTTGCCTTTAATAAAACATGGCAATTTTGACAATCCTCAGTAGCAGAAATATTTCTGTTTGTCTGAAAGTTGCTTGGACAGTTCAAGTATAACAAAATTGTTGTTTTCAGCATGGGCAGAGAAGAGCATGAATGTGTCCCATGATTACAGGGTGAAAAACAGAAACTGCACTGGAAAAATCCAGGCAGGATCTGGCCTTTTATGAGCTGTAAAAACCATACATATACAAGAAGGAGAGGAGGTGAAGATTCTGCTACATGCATGTTTTAAATATTGAACCTATCATATAGTTTATCATGCGAAATCAAGTTCTAAAAATATTTTCAGTAAAAGCTGAGTTACTTAAAGAACACATTGTTCATCCATAAGCAGCCTACATACTTAGAGTGTACCACAACTTCATCAGCATCATAGGCAGTGAGACTGAGTGCACCCTCAGCAAATTTGCAGATGACGCCAAGCTGGGTGGTGCAGTTGACACACCTGAAGGACGGGATGCCATCCAGAGAGACCTGAACAAGCGGAGAGGTGGATCCATGGGAATCTCATGAGGTTTAACAAGGACAAGTGCAAGGTGCTGCACCTGGGTTGGGTCAACTTTGGTATGAATGGGCTGGAGAATCAATGGATCGAGAGCAGCCCTGCCAAGAAGGACGTGGGAGTGCTGGTGGATAAGAGGTTGGACATAATCCAGCAATGTGCACTCACAGCCCAGAAAGCCAGTGATGTCCTGGGCTGTATCAAAAGTAACGTGGCCAGCAGGGTGAGGGAGGTGATTCTGCCCCTCCACTCTGCTCTGGTCTGGTCTGGTGAGACCCCACCTGGAGTGCTGCTGATCTAGTTGAAGGTGTCCCTGCTCATTGCAGGAGGGTTGCACTAGATGACATCGAAAAGTCCCCTCCAACCTTTTCCATGATTCTACTTCACAGATAAATGACTGAAAGAGAAACTATAGATCTTCTCTCAAGTGTGGCTGTCAAGATGATGAATATCCTCAGTTACAGAAATGAGGGGAATCACATGGACAAGCTGCTGCAATGTTCTTTTGCCTGCCAAGAGAGGTTTTTCTGCACTGTTCTTAGTTTATATTTGATGCTATGCTGAAAATCTGCTCTAGAAAGGGAAATTAGTGTCACCAAAAGGATAATACTTAGTAGTGTGGAGTACTGAAAATCCTGCTAACAGGTAGAAAAGAATAAATAAATAAATATGTATTATTTGTGAGGTAAAGTGAGACCTTCATAAAGAAGGCAAAGCCAAAAGCATCTAATACCACTAAACAACTGAATATGGCAGAGACTATCAGAGTTACCATTAACATTGTATCCCATGACCTGATAATAAATCTGATTATTTTCACCTACTTATAACAATTTTAAATTATTTTCTAACTTTTGAGATAGCTGCATGACTGCCAAAAGACCTTTATATTCAAAATAACTTTCAATTTATTTAGGACAACCATTGCTAAGGCATAGGATGTGAGTTCATATTGGAATTCAACTCCTGTGTAAAGACCACGATTTGATCTGTTGACTTGTGTATCCAGATGATGGAGATGTTTAAAAAGAGGACTGAGGAAAGCCTTATGCCTTGGCTGTGAGATATTACTTCCTGATGCCATGTCAGTATTTCTGAGGTTTCTGGTTCAGTGTGAGGTTGTGAACTTTCAGAAATACTTTGGATGCTGTTTATATACCCATTCAATGTAATAGGAATTTTCTGACTGAAGCAAGGCAAGGATGAGGCTGCATTACAATAGAAGCTTCTCTCAGCAGCTTCTGGATCACAGCCCAGGAGTAGCTGCTATGAGGAAGCATGCCTTGGCTTCAGTCTCTCAGGGATTTTCAGGAATGCTGTGGTCTAGTGGAGGTGGTCAGGAAGGAGGGAGATTGTTTCTTCTGAAATGCCTTTAATAATGAGAAACACATCCTGAAAGGTATGATTCTGACAGATGGTTTGATGGCCTTTATGTCACTTCTACTGCAGAAATTTCAGTAGTAAAATCTCAGTCATTTCTATGATCTTGGCTGCTAATGGGAGTATTCCTTCAAATGGCAACAGCATGTCAGAGCTTTGAAATGGCTCAGTGATGTTCAGCAGCTGAGCCAGAGAAGCAAACTGTGTGCACGTACCTGGATTCCCTTTATTACTTCTTGTAACTGCTGTGGGAAACAAAAGAGAAAGATTTTAATGATGGTTTTGTCACCCTTTAGCAATGCTGTTTACAAACAGCTTAAAATATAGCTGCTGATTTCAATGATGTTAGTTTTTCCTGGTTTTATTCACACGGTTACAAGCCTTCTGGAAGACCAGTGGTACCCAGCAGGAGTAAACCAGATGTAATGTATGCCTGTATTAAAATGGCATTAGCAGGACTGAGGCCCCTGAGAAATGCTACAGATTTTCAGTTGCTACAGCTGAGCCTGTCTTTCTCCTGTAAACTTCCATTTGGAAATTATTCATCTATAATCCTGCCCAAACTGCTGTTATGAACTACGTGCAGTATTAATCAGTTGCTGTTAATTGGCACTGTATCATGTCACATCCACCACAGAGTTACAAATGCAGAGGCATTTGGGTAGTAACCCAAATAAACAGATACTTTACACAGCCTTTGTCAGGAAGCCAATAGACAATTTAATTTAAATGCACCCCAAGCAATGTTGTGACCCTGAGTTCTGCTTCATCTCAGAGCCATCTGCCCAAGCCTCTGTGTTTGGCAAGCCCTCATGAGTGTCCAGGCTCTCCAGGTAATTCCAGGCTGTGGTTGATATGTTGCCACTGGAGAGAGGAACTTGCGTGACCCAAGACTGATTTTATTCACTCACAGAAGCTGTGAGCTCAAACCTCACACCGCAGTGCTAGAGGCTTTAAAAGCTAAATTACATGTTCAAGTAATATAATTACAGTGCCTTGTGCTGTAAGACAGAAAGCAGGAAATAAATTACATTTACACAAAACTCAGAAGATTCTTATCATGCACATAATATTGGTATGACACAATGCTAGTAAGTTGGTAGGACAGCACATGCTATTTAGATACAGCATTAAATCCAGAATCAGTACTAGATGTGGCAAAAATCTTTGGAAAGTCTAGATGTGGACTTTGGAAGGGTTTTTACCTCCAGGTTTAACTCCCAAGTCCCAGATCAGGAGAAGACACTGGGAGGTTTGCTGGCAAGGCAGAGAATTGCCTGGTGGGAAAATGCAGTGCTGCAAGTCCTAGTTTGTTGCCTTACACAGTGACCTCACTGACTGAACTGACACCTGACAATTGTGCCTCCCATTTTAGCCCTTTACAGAGATTCCCGAAAATGACATAGTGGCAGAGCTGTAAATTCAGCAGTGGAAAAGCTGTGCTAACATTTGAGTGAGGCCTAATAGAACCTCGAAGGTTGCTGGCATAATCAATCAATTAATGATTAAAATGCCAGTGTTTGGGCCGGTGCAGTGTGCTATGTCAGTGAAAAAGCTTACATATTCTTACACTGCTCTTCAGCTGAGCCTTCTGTCTTCAGAGTAGCCTCCTGGTGTGCCCACAACACTCACGCCACCAGATAAGCACTGGGGGTGGAGAAAAGAAATAAAAGGCAATCATGTCACATGGATTTTGATCTGCAGGGAAGGAAATCCATGAAAACCTCTAGAGTCTAATGAGGACTTGGTGCTTGTTCATTTTGGGGGTTTGCAGCATATTTCATAACCAGCCTTGGGCCAGCAAAGGCAGGTAGGTCGCTACAAGTGCATACAAATTTTAAATTGTCTCTCCAGTGGGTAACTGTAGAACTGGGAGCAGGATTCAGCTCACATAGCTTACCAAGGAGCAAGGACAAAGGAGGGGGAAAACAAACAAATGGCAGTAAATAAATCCTCTGAAGGAGGTTGATGAATGTGGATTGCCACTGCTGTTGGCTGAGCTCTCAGGATATGAAAGTGAGTGACAGAACACAAAATCCAGAGATGGCAACCAGACATGCAGTATTTTGCTTTATAAAAAGATTTGCCATTCAGTCTATAGATGCATCTCAGTGAGAAGTAGAAATGAAAATCTGTCCTAAAATGGCTTGTGAGAATGGAAATAGTTGGATATTTTATACCAATCTGTCTTTCTTGCTGATGTCTGTAAATACTGGTGCTTAGTTCTTTGAATTCCTATTTGTTCTGTTCTGGCATTATTATCTCTCCATCATTACCAACAAATGCGGAGTAAACCATCTGGAAAAAAACAAAAAACACGTTCTAAATTATGTTTCTCTCTCTGCTGTCATGTGAGTATTAACTCAGATAAATGAATTTAAGCTATTCCTGGTTCCATTATCAATCTGGTAGAGAATGACAGTAAATGACTTTCTAGCTTTCTAAAAAACATTTTCAGATGTATTTAGTGAGAGCATCAAACAGTAATTCACCCTTCTGAGGGATAATACCAGTCCTTACAGCACCTGTTCTCACACTTTTGGCTGTGAGTCAGAACTGCAGCTTGCCACAGCTTTTCCCAATGGTCTACAGGGAGAGGTGTTTTGGGAAAAATGCTTTTTAGTCATTATGAAATGGCTCATATTTTTTCTGTCAGCTCTTCAGAACTGGTATGAATTTCTTTCACTGACTGTCAAATTTATTGTACTGCTGACCACACATAGATATTAACTGCAGCTTGCCTGCATGTTTTTGCTCAGATGAAGCATAGCCTTCAATGAGATCCCACAGACACAACTTTGAAAGTAATAGTCCGTTTTTGAGATGATAATTTTGGTAGAGAAAATGGAAAGGATTGCATCTCATTCAGTTTTAGAAACAAGAATTCTACACAGCTTGTAAAAGTAAGGGAGCAATACTGCAGTCATCAAATATAAGTGTGTGACCAACCTGCTGACTGAGAAAGGCCTGGTTTGAGACACTTGGGCCTTCATTTAGATGAGTGTTTGTGATGCCTTTTATTTGAGTTGTGTGCAGAATTTTTGGGAGTTTCTTTGCAGGTGCTTCAGAGAGGTTATTTTTCAGAGACACCATATTTAGTGACACATGTCTAGATTTCCTTACAAGGTATCAGCCAACCTTTCAAAACTGAATGTGTTTCCCTACAATGAATAGATTTCTTTCCCTATTTATTTTCCTTCTGTTCCTACTTTTGGAATATATGTTTTCCATACATATTCTCATTTTAGATGTACATATAAAGATGGTATATATAGAGAAAGGTTATATTTGTTAAATAACATATATGCGTATACTTTGTGTATACAATCCCCCAGTATAATGCTACGGTGACTTGGAAATTGTACAAAGTGGCCTATGGTTCTAATTTTAGCAAAGCTGTAAGAACTGAGAATAAAGTATAAATTGTAAACCTAAGTCATCACATTCCCTTTCCCTTACATCTCTTGACTTTTTCTGCATTTTAAAGGGCCTCCAGGGCTCTGCACAATAAATTTTACATAGGTTCTGACATGAACTTTTCTCTAAGGAGGCACTGTCCTTGTAGCATTTTGCTCATTAGAGATCAAAGCAGGGGAAGATGCTGTGAGAATTTTTCTATGAGCCCTACCTGCTCTGTCTCCGTAGATCTTGCCAAAAGAGCATTCATCATTCAAGTTAATGTAGAAAAAGATAAATTGCTATAAGCTACAAATTTTCAACACTACCAGAAATCAACATCAACTTTTGCAAAATTTGTTCCATATCCTTTTTCTTTTTTTTTTTTAATGTGGGGAGGAGAGAAAAGTGGTTTTTTTTCCCTAAAAGCTTGTGTCTAACTTACACCTTAAATGCTAATCATCTGGCCTAACAGAGCTTTACTCTTTGTAAGTGTAGAGAATCAGTTATGCTATTCCTTTATGCGATACTCAGTCTTTTGGTGGACATGTCCACAGGATAAACTTGTTTCTGGCCTTAGTTTTGCAGCAATATGATGACAGCAACATTTAGCCCAAAGGTAAATAAAGAAATCAAACTCCCTGCACAAGTCAAACTGAAATTCCTAGTAAATGAGTAGAGAATTCTTAGTGAATAAAAACCCACATTTACCATTTCAGTCATGGCCACATTTAGCAAAAAAATGCAGAATTAAAAAACAAATCAGAAATTAAATCATTCCCTATAACTAAGTTATCAGGTCTTGGGGGCTCTGATATTTAAGTCAAGGACTAATCTAACAGGGCCACAAGATGCCCTCTGCATGCCAAGACTCTTCATCAGGCTGTACTTTGTACTGAAAGAGGCTGCAGGGGTACACCTGCTTGCATGGGTGCCCTCCCTACCTGCAGTTTGTCTGGCCTGTGTCTCCAGCTCCCAGAGTTCCAATTTCCTCCAGGTGCCCCAGAGACGTTGGATCATCCTACCTCACATCCTAACTCTTTCAGCTACTCACATGAACAGGCTGAGACTCCAAATCCCAGCAGCTGGACATTTTACTGGTGTAATTATTAGATCCAGCTCCAAATTAAACTTAGTGAAAGAGTCCTATCATTGTAGGGCCTTTGGATAAGCTTATCATTTAAAGGCACAAGTTGGCAGCAGTCTTTGAATGGATGGACTTGTTAGTGAGTATGTTTTATACAGCACTTCTATCCTCTCCTACATGCAAACTGTAGGCTGAACATACCATTTTTTTTTTAGCTGCTGGCCAAAGGTCAAGCTATTCTTTTTCATTTAATGGAAAGAAAGCATGAAGAAACACTGTGATTTAGCCCTTCTATCTCTCCACTAGATTAATTATAGGCAAAATTATCAAATCCTTAAGCTCACAGGCAGCATTCACTTAAAGGAAAAATCATTTCTTGTTGCTTTTCATATGCAGTTGTGCTAACGAATATTTTTAACAAAGTTGGGGTTTTTTATAACAGGGACACATAATAGTGAGAAAACTAAGTGAAGCTGTGCCAGTTCAGTACAAGATAAAAACTCAACATTTTCAAAGGGGAATTACTGAAAATGAAAATAATTGTGTCTAATATATTTCTTCAGGTGCTAAGCCTCCAAGATTTTTGGCAACTTCTGAAGATGAATAGCACTGATTTGGTTTTGTTCTTTTTAATTTGGCTGAGGAGAGCAAGAATGACTTTGTAGCCAACTGGCTGCTGCATTCCCGTTGGGGTGGGATGAGAAGGAAATTTTCTGCAACTGGATTCCTTGTTGATGCAGAGTTGCTAAGAAATATGATTCATTCCTGGCACTGTAACTTGCTGCCACCATGTAATTCCTATGTCCTGCCTAATGCCTGAATACGTAATGCACATCGTGAGCCTTTCTGTTGGATGACTGTGCAATTACCATACACAAAAGGCAACAGCAAGAGAAATTAAGACAATTCTGCTAGAGGGTGAGATGGGAAAATATGTAGAGTGAAACTGCCTCAAGAAGAGGAAGGAAATAAAGTTGAGCTTCTGACATCCTGAACTACCAAGTCAGTAGCTGAAAGACCAAGGTGTTGCAGTAGGATCATCATACTGCCTTCATATAAACTTTGCCTTGTCAGAAGACATGCCAGTTTGGACACAAAAGACTAGGGAGATGGAAATGCAACATCTACTTGTGGATTTGAGGCACCTCACTGCTTGGCTCTCCAGAATCTTTATTTCACTGGGATTTCACTGGTGAAAACCCTGATCTGTAGAAACCTTACATACCTCTGGAAGGTGTCTGGTAAACAAGCAGGAGAATGAAGGGTTAACTTTTCAAATTTACACTGATCTTCTAGGCAGTAGTAAAGTTTCTAAATGTTTTTGTAGATATAATCCTTCATTAAATATTATTGATGTATTATAAATGATTTTAAAATTAATATTTGAATAGCGGACATATTATTATAATTGATTTAGGGAAACTACAGCCCTTAATACTAAATGACTAAATGTGTCTGCCACTGTGTGTAATATTAAGGTCTTCACACTGGTATCTCACCTCTATACCTACCTCAGAAGGGTGTGAAAAAAAATTCTTTAATTTTGTGATTTTAAAACAAGGTCACCAAACAAGAAAAATAAATACATGTATTTTTCTAATTAAATGAGTAAGGCAACCTCTTCGTTATTAAAAAAAAAAATCAAAGGAAAAGCTCACAGGCAATAATTCTACCCTGGGAGAAAAGAGAGGCAGAGATTAATATGAAATTCTGTTAGTACATGCCTGTGTATATGAGAGTAATTACCTCCCATAATGAAACTGGACAAAATTATGTATTTCTGCACACAGTAGAAAGAAAATAATATGTTTTGCTTATTCAACTAAATTTTCTATTGCAGTAAGTTAGTATATTTCTCATTAATGTCTGAGTAATATTTCTTTATAATCCATCTTTTTCTTCCATAATATTTATTCTTGCATATATCCCTGTATGTTGTGTAAATGTGTGTATCAGATCTATCTGCATATCTACAGAATCAGAGGAAAGAGTGACATTTCTAAGGACAACTAAAACAACTATCCAACCCTGTTATAAAGGGTACCACATTTTTAGCCTCAATAAGATGGCAAAAATAAATTGTGTTTGTGAATTCTCCTTTTATGCTATTCTTGCAGTTTCCTGCTTCTCAAATAGCAATGGGATGAATCTGAATACAGAAAGAGAAGATCACAGTGCAGAATACTTTATTACCTGAGTATGTGTCCTAAGTTTGCTGTGCCAGTAAGGAATAGGAATGTCACTTCTGCATCAGGTCTTGCAGGACTCCTGTATCCCCTTGGGATGTGGATAATCTAGCCAGGTGAGTGTAAATTAATCAAGCTTTTTTAAGCTGTGTTGTGGTTTCATAATAAAAAAATCAACTGTAGTACCTGTCTATTTCCATGGAATATGTCCACAGAGTTCAAGACCAGGCAGTCGCCTTCCTCTTCCAGCATCAGCTGGCTACCAGAAATGGTGCTGATTCATTACCTGCTGAGCAGAAAGCCAGGCTGTACAGAAACCAAGGTATGGATCTGAAGCAGGTCCCATAGAGCAATTGCATCTGTGCCACAGTGACACGCTTCCTCTTTGCTTCATGTTTGACCCTTGTTGTCATTCTTGCTGATATTTCACAGTCCAGGGTGAATTTAGTACCATGTTAATGAAATGTGAGGAGAACAGCTGAGGTAAATCTGCTCTAGTTCTTTGCACCAGCCACTCTCCTTTCATCAGGCCTTTCATAACCACTGCAAACCCAAAAACCAGGATGACAGCCATGACCACCTTTTGAGTCAAACAGGCTTAGATTTTACTGTCTTTCCAATCTATTTCCTTCCTGCCCAAGGGGAAAAAAAAATAAAAATTGGAAATATTTTCCTATGTAATTCTGCATGAAAGAATTTTGTTTTCTACAGTGCTCACAGAATATTTCAAAACCCCTTCCCCCCAGATAATGGACATGAAAACTGTGGAGCACCAGTTGCTGTGCAGCAAAGCACATGTACAGGTAAATTTAAACATGCATCTAAATGTTTTGCAGGATCAAGGGTGGAGTTTATCAGCATTTTGCTATGCAAAGGATAACAGAGTACCAAGTCCACTGAAGGAGCATTGAAAATTCAGGTTTGGGACATTGACTCAGGAATAGTTAAAGGAATCGGATTTTAATCAGATGATTATACAACACACTAAGATGCATGAAAAGTAATCCAAAGTGTTTTCCCAGAGAACAGGAGGGGGGTTTTTTGGAGAGCTAATGGCACAGAAAAACACTCGAGTTTTGCACCTCTTTCTACATCAGTGCAGGTGTTCATGGCAGAGCACAGGACTGAAGTCTCGACTGTCTCAGATGAAAGAGGAGCTGCACCTTGCTGATATTTTTAATAGCTACAGGTTTTTCAAGTGTGTGAGTACCCATTGAGGCTACCAGAAAGAGAAACACGAGCTTTCCATCCTTCTTCATTAAAGAATGTAAGGACCTCGGAGATCTTAAAAAGCCCACCCTATTCTATTTCTCTTGCTTGTAAACCCACCTGATGTTATCAATAAATAATTCTAATATGGGCACATAAGAATTGCTGTCATCCACAATTTTGATATTTTACATGTTCCTTTCATGGATTTTTCAGTAACTCTTGCCAGAACAAGACCTGAGATGGAAATAGATAGTAAACTCTCTGACTACAGAAATTTCCTGGCAACCCATTGCACAGTCTGTAAATTCTTGTTGAACTGTAGGGATCAAAAGTAATTCAGGAATACAAAAGAGCTATTTACCTTATACGCATGGAATTTATTCACTTGCTCCAAAACCCTGGTTAGTAACGAAGGCTGTCATTTCAGGATACTGGAAGGATCAAATATATGGTGAAAATAATTAATTTTGAAGTGTGTGACCTGAAAGGAATTGCATAGTACATATACTCATATTTAACATTTAGTTTTATATTAATTTCCTCTACATGCCAATGCATACAAATTATGACTGACTTCTAAGGCTGTAAGTAAAAAAAAAGACAATCTAATAAATTATTTTAACACATATCTATCTGGTCTTCTAGGTGCCAACCTAAGTAATAATAATAATAATAATAATAATAATAATAATGTAATAATAATA
>VXBX01009030.1:916143-933116 GCA_013400415.1 Scytalopus superciliaris
TAATAATAATAGCACTGAACTAAAAGGCCATCTCTAAAAACCATTGCCATTGCATAGGCTTATAAGAATACTCTACTCAAGATAAGTTAAATGTAAATGGAAGTCACAAAAAATTTCTACTGTAGTATGTTGAAGAGCACATCATCAAAAATAAAACAAAATAATCTATCCATATGTTCATCAGCGCTGGAGTAAAGGCAACAGAAGACAAGATGTCTACATTATTTGGAGTGGCATGTGTTATCCACACTAGGAGTGGAAGGCATCCCTTCACAGGAATTATAATTAAATCAATGTGCATATTTTTGATTTTCTCAGAACTGTCAACTAAAATACTAGCCAGGACAAGGCAAAGGCAAAAATGTGCCTAAAGCAACCTTTTGTTCTTTTTTTTTTTTTTTTCTGAAGTGTGGAAAAAGAGCAACAACAGTTTTCCGTGTTCCTGATTATAGCAACACAATCGTGAAATAGCAGAAGTGAGAACTTTTGTCCCACATAGATAGATTATTTAAATATTGGCACAATACAATTTGGCTACTCTTCATCACTTTTCCTACAGGTTCACAGGTTTGTTCTTTCCAGATCCTATACACACCCTGTTGTTACCCTCACACACAGTTGTGAAGGAAAATTACTCCCCTAACACAGTCTTGGTATCCTTGTGTTCAGTACCAGAACTTCAGTGGCCAGGATTTTACTGGAGCACAGTCAGGGCTCAGGTTGCAGAAGTTAATTTTGGGCTTAATACCTGTAAATAATCACTGCCCAACCTGAGAAACCCTTTCTAGTTTTCCTAAATACAGACATTTAAATGTGTGCTGATGTCACTTCCCTAGACAGCTGGGATCTTGCTCATTCCAGGATGTCTTTTGACCTTTGAAAATTAGGCCATCCTCCTTTCATGCATTTGAGTCCTTAATCAGAATTGTTTGAATGGACTCCTAGAACTTCCCTGAACTCAGCAAAAGATAGAAAATTATCAAGTGGGAGGGAATTCTCAGCGTTTAAAGATGCTGCAAATGTCACCATGTAACACCTTGCAAAGTTAGCGGATTATCTCACAAGAGAATTGTTGGGATGAAAAGTTGACCAGTCTCCTGCCTTATGACAGTGTATTTTCTTGCCATGTTTGCATTTAGCTTGGGCATAAAGGGCATGTGAAATTCTCGTGTGAGATTTATAGAAGCTGGAACCAATCACCTATGGCTCATGCATACCTGTTACTTTATCCACTGCTCTAACTGAATTTCCATGGAGGAATACCAGAGACAATAAGGCTTTCAACTCTGCCTTGTGTGACATTACCAGTAGCTGGCTGGGCAAAGTACCACAAAACATAAAAACTCTTTGGAAAACTCTGCACAGAGGAGTACTTAGCAGTGGGTAAGGCTACACAAAGCAGGATTCTGACAGACTCTGTCTTAGGTCTTGTTCTTGTCTGTGTTTCTGTAACAGAAATAATGTATCACATTTTCAGACAAAACCAATCTGGAAAGATTTATAAATGGTGTTTAGAGGATCTCATTAGTGGGTCAAAATTGTGCTGACAACTTGGAGCAGCAGCCTGAAAATATTTGATGCTATTCAACAAAAAGAGGTGATTATTCCCATCTAGGCAGGAGTTACCACTAGCATACAGCAGGATATCACTGGGTATAACTGGAGCATGGGGCCAGTTTTACATTGCAAGACAGTGAAACTGGTACAGCTGTTCCTGACCTGAGGCTGGAGATGGGCCAGCTCTTTCAGACCAGATTTTCTTTGCTGCCATGTCAATTATTAGCAACAAGAGAAAGTGTGGGATAACACATAGCTAGGAGAGGTCTGCCTGCATTTTCCCCCAAGGTGGCTAAATGGACCTATAGCTGGCACAGACAAGTGATTTTAGCTCTGGGCTGAATTCATTAGCTCTTCTAGAGACTAAATTTCTGCCCAGAATACAGGCACAGTATCCCCCATAGACATTAGTGAGAGCAGCATAAGCATACCCAAGGGCAAAAGACAGACCTGCTGCTTTAGTACTTTCTCTAGTTTTTGTTACCTGTAAGATTGTGAAGAACATGTTTGCGTTAGAAGAAAAAAGAACAAATGGAATAAAGGCATTCAATGGCTAAAATATAAGTGCTCCTAATCCTATCTCTTTTTGGCATCTGCTGCCAGCAGCAGTTGTAGGAACTGGAGCTACAATTTAAAGTTATGTGAGTCATTTGAATCATTTATGTACCAAAATTCATATTACTAAAATATATCCTTAGAGATGTTTCAAAGGCATAAATACTTGCAACTAATGCAAGATTAAAAAAAATAATCAGGGTCTTGCATTTTGGGTTTTTTTTTTTTTTCCTTTGTAAAGGTCTTTATAATTGTGGATAAATTGGATAATTTTGCTTGCAATGAGGGAATGCATCAGGCTCATTTATTTTTTTTTTGCCTTCACACAATGGTTTCTCACCAGACAGTGAGAACAGTGAAACAACAAGATAAAACTGATATTGCTGAGTGAGAGGTGAATCTCACTTGGTGTCTGATTTGACCCTCATAACTAAAATATCTAAGTGATTCATATTCTTGAATGCATTTGTCCTCACAATGAACCTTTGAGATAAAAGACAATTTGTCTTATGGAACTGTGCTACAGCAAAGTTAAGATACCTCTCACACTTACTAGGCAGGAGCCTGCTGTGGATTTAGTAATTATATTGTCCTAATAACCTGATAGACTGGGTATACCCACCCTAATTGAAGCATTTGAACTTCCTTCTGCAAATAATTACTCAGGCATCACTGAAAGGCAAAATTCCATGGACAATCATATGCCCAAGGAACAAATTGCTTTTTTTGCATCACTGAACTCTCACAGCTCTGCTATGCTTGTATAAAGTGATGCTTTGGCTTTGCAGACCAAGAATGCAATGCCTTTTTCTCTCAAATGGCAACATCATAAGAGAGGGAAAAATCTGCCTTTATAACATAAACATTTCCTATGAGAACCGTGACCCCCAAATATAGTTCAAGCAACAGTGGTAGAATAGAGGATAGCATCTACTCTATCATCAGAGGAGAAATATTTTCATGTACACTCTAGTTGTGTACAATCCCCTGCAAAGTCACCAGAACAGAATCTGTTACAGGCAGATTTTCTATTTTACAGTGACACCTGCAGTGTTGGGAGGAAAGTGCCACTAGCAAGAGCAGAGCTGTTCAGGTGTTTCATGTTAAGACACATGCTGATGAGCTTTGAGGGCAGCCTGTGAAGCAGCCCAACATGATGTCAGACTTGGAAGGCATTTTCCAAAGAGTGCAGGTCCACCACAAGCTCATTTATAGTATTGATTAAGAGCAAGGGAAGATTACTTGCTGTTACTAAAGAAGGCACGATTTTTACTCCCCACTCCCTGTGGCAGGGAGAAATCACATCTCCTTCTGAAGCAGTGGTAGCTCCCAAGCAGTCTTTGGATTTCAGCCTTCAGATATTTAATTAGAATCATAGAATGGGTAAGGTTGGAAGGGACCATCTAGTCCAAACTCTGCTCCAATCAGTGTCCCCTAGAACACATTACTCAGGATTGTGTCCAGGCAACTTTTGAATATCCCCAGAAAAGCAGACTCCACAACCTCTCTGGGCAGCTTGTTCTGGTGCTCAGTCACTCTCACAGTTTCATGTCTCATGTTTAGGTGGAACTTCTTGTGCATCAGTTTCTGCCCATTGCCTCTTTTCCTATTGGCACCACTAAGAAGATCCTGGATCCACCCTCTTGATACCCTTCAGATATGTGTATACATTGATAAGATCCCCTCTAGGTTTTCTCCAGGCTAAATAGGCTCAGTTTCCTCAGCCTTTCATCATAATAGAGATGCTCCAGTCCCCTCATCCTCTTTGTTGCCCTCTGCTGGACCTGCTCCAGGAGCTCCATGTCTCTTGTACTGAGGACCCCAGAACTGGACACAGCACTCCAGATTTGCCTCACCAGAGCTCAGCAGAGGTGCAGGATCACCTCCTGTGTCCTGCTGGCAATGCTCTTCTTAATGCAGCCCAGGATACCTTTGGCCTTCTTGCCCACCAGCACACACAGCTGGCTCATGGACAGCTTGTTGCTCACCAGGACCCCCAGGTCCTTCTGCACAGAGGTGCTTTCCAGCAGGTTGGCCCCCAGCCTGTGCTGATGCATGGGATTATTCTTCTCCAGGTTCAGGATGCTGCGTTTGCCTTTGTTGCATTTCAGACAGTTCTTCACTGCTCATCTCTCCAACCTGCCAAGATCCTTCTGAAGGGCTGCACAGAGACCCTTCCCAGCTTTGTGTCATCAGTGAATTTGCTGAGGAGGGACTTTGTCATTTGTTCATTGATGAACAACGTGGTGGGTTGACCTTGGCTGGACTCCAGGTGTCCACCAAGCCACTCTACCACTCCCCTTCCCAGCTGGGAGAGAGAATAAGATGGAAAACAACTCATAGGTTGAGATAAGGCAGTTTACTAAAGTAAAGGTGAAAGGTTGTGCTTGCACAAGTGAAGAGGAAAATTACAATGTTTATTCTCTACTTCCCATCCCAGCAGCGATGTCTGGCCACTTCTCAGGAAGCAGGGCTTCAGCACATGGAGCAGTTTCTCCAGAAGGCAAACACTGTAAATAATGGATGCCCACCCCTGCCCCTCCTTTCCTTAGCTTTTATATGTGAGCTGATGTTCTGTGGTATGGAATATCCCTTTGGTTAGTTTGGGTCAGCTGACCTAATTGTGTGTCTCCCAGGATCTTGCCCTTGATTGGCAAAGGAGTGTTGCAGCACTGGTGCTGTGCCAGCTCTGCTCAGCAGTGGCCAAAACACTGGTGTGTTATCAGCATGTTTCTAGCTACCAGTGCAAAGCACAGCACTGTGAGAGATGCTATGGGAAAACAAACTGTGTCTCTGCCAGACCCAATACAACAACTTAAGCAAGACTGGACCCAGTATCAGCTCTTGGGGGACACCACTAGTGACAGGCCTCCAACGAGGCTTTGACTAGACTAATGACTATGTATGAGTCCTGTGTCTTTAAACAAGGTGGTGTTTAAATGGTACTTAAGTAAAATAAAAAGTTATTGAAAACCTACAATCCACCTGTGTGTTGGGAAATTTAAATTCAGGAGCTGACTTTGCTGTCTACATCCTAGGCCTGAATTATAAGAATTCCACACAGACTATTATTTTTATATCTCTGATAATATATCCAAGAGTTTTCACATTTTAAAACATGGTATTCTGTCTTCTTCCTGTTTTGGCTGGCTTTTTTCCTAACCAAATTCAGCCCTGATGTCTGATGTGCAGGTGCTGGCAGCTCTTGTTATAAAGCAAAACCAGGACTGAGTTTTTGAGGTTTATTGCCAAGTCTGTAGCAAACTGACCCTCTCCACAGACAGGCATGGTTCAAAATACGTTTATATATTTTCCCTCAGATGTAACTGTGCCGTTCATATTGAAACTGCTGAGCTGCTGTGGATAATCTCTTAAGACAAATGCAAATGCTGCTAAGAGAAATGGTTCATGCTGTATTCTCACTAATACTATATTTAACTGTATTTTCCAGTCTTTAACCATCAGTGTGACCACTAACAGATAAACAACTATTAAAAAAGATTTAGGTGTGTACATTGATAGCCAGTGTAAACCACAGATGTTTGAAAGTACAGACTGCTAACAGTGATGACTAGCTGCTCCGAGAAAAGGGAATGTTTCTTGGAAGAAGATACATGAACAAAATTTCTTGACTGTTGAGAGGAGTGGGGCACTGAATCTCGCTTCCTGTAAGGAGCTGATGACCACATTTCATGCTTGTTAGAATGCATGCCTGAAGACTTCTGCTTACATATATGTCATAATGAGCTTTTTGTGCACAAAAGTAGAAATATATGGAAGTATGTATTGGACTAGGAATGATTTTTTGGGGGTGTTTTTTTACCTCTAGTGTTGATATTCCTCTTGGAAGTGGAAGAATGAGACAAGGGTTGAAAGATAAGGACTGGAACTGAGGAAACCTAAGTTCAAACCTTATGTAGCTACAATACACTAAAGAAATAAGCATATATTTGCAGACATTTGCCTTCACTACTTCCATGTTCCTGTTTCTGACAGGAGGGAAATCTGTGGCACATGGATGTGTCTCAGGTGAGGCATGCTACAGTTTATGGAAAGCAAAAGTTCTTCCCTCATCCCTGCAACTGCACTGACACCATGGGAAAATTGTAGATCTGTGTGCAGGCATAGATACTTCCAGGCACACCAGCAATTTCTCAAACCAAATGTTTTATTTAAATCACTTTAAAACTTCTTGCTTTCTACCTTTTTTTTTTTTTCCCCCTTTCATCACTTCTAACTAAAGGCTGTTTTCCTTTTACGGTGCCTGTGCTGCACTTTTAAGCTTTTAATCCATTTCTGGGAAGTCCTGCTTGGTGTAGTGATCCAGCCTCCTGTAAGCAGAGATGCTCATGGCAGAGGAGCCTCCCTGTTCCCAGCTCTCTGCAGAGGATCCACGTGTCATGTTAATTTTTCAACTGCTGAACAGACCTGTTTACATGAATACAAAGGGATTATATGGTAAGAGAACAGCTACAAGGTAATCCTGTTAAAAGATGTACTCCTTATGGGGAAAGCTGGATTGCTTCAGCTGAGAACTTAAGCTAAGCCTGTTCTTGTTAGTGGGAGTATGTTCTGGTGTGTTTCTCTTTTGTTATTGCCCTACATGTTCAGGAAGTACTAAAGCACAAAGCCCAGGTGCCTGTTGCGGTCTATAGAGGGAAGTGGGTTTGGAGCAGTGACTGAATGATGCCTGGGAGTTTGTCTAACAATTATATTCCGGCCAGGTTATTGGCCTTCAATGACAAACTTGCATTAAGGGTAAACATGGGTATGCCTCTACTACAGGGCCACAACCCAGCATGTGATGACAACTGAAATAGAGAGATAACAATTCTGAAGTTCTCTGGAGAGATCAGTACATTCAAACAGATGTTTCAGGCCAGAACATGCAATTTACATTGTGCAGCTGCCCAAATTTCTCTCAAGGGACAGTCTTATTTAATCTTCATGTTGTTGCTGTGACAATTCCTTCCTAAGATTTTCTCCTACAAGGCAAGTCACAAAGCAGTAAGGACTCTTTCATATCATCCAAAGGAGGTTTGACCAAGGGGATAGGGTCACAGATGGGGATTTGGGAAGCTTGGCTATGGTCCTGGCTTTAGTGGCAAACTTGTCATTGCACTGAATAATGCCTTTTTCACTGCTGCTGCCCCTCCTTTTATCTCCATTGCCTGTTCAGCCTGAAAGCCCTAGAGGTCAGTGATATCTTCCATGTTTGTATAACAGTGAGCACGCTGCAGCTCTTATCTGTGTTGTGTGATTCTCCACCAACCATAGTGTTCATTGCTTACCTGCAAGAACTTTCTGAGAGCAGTTTGGACAAACATATACTTCTACAAAGCGCTAAAGGACCTGGTTTAATACCACTTGGTAGGAATTTCCCTGAGTTTCCTACAGAAAAATACACTAATTCTCAAATGCAAACCTGTGAGACTCTGACCTTAGTAGCTGGACAACCAGGAGAATATAAATTCATTCTGGATCTGAAAGGCCATCTTCTTTTTTTGAAAGTGTGACATGGAAGAGCTCTCTAGATTTGCTGTGAACTTGGTAATCAAACAGAAAAGCAGACAGAAGAGCAGTCTGTGCAGCTGCATCTCATTGGTGCAGTGACACAGACTAAAACTTTCAGATCATCAACAACGTAGCAAAGGTAAAGCTGTTCCTTTGTTCCGTAAATATCAAACAAGATTTAATCTCTGAAGAGTTTTTCCAGCCTGGTCTAATGGAAGGTGTCCCTGCCCATGGCAGGAGGTTTGGAACTAGATGATCTTCACAGACTCTTCCAACCAAAGACATTCTATGGTTCTATGATTCCATGATCTTTCATTTCAGAATTATTTTTTAAAAAAAACTGGACAATTCAGGTTCAACCATATATTTGTTTCTATAAGAGGAATTTATCAAATAAAGATGTCATCAGTGATCTTCAGTTGGTGCAGATCACTACAACTCCATTCAAGTTTTGGGAGTTCACATCAGGAAAGAAAGGGCCTTGCTTATTTGAGGCTTTTCCCATAGCTACAACAGAGATGAGATTTCTAAATTATTGTACCACAAGAGACCAGACAATTCCTTCAAGCTGCTGTTGTTGGGTTTTCTTGTGAAATCTAAACCTGCTTAATAATACTTCCCTTAATATTTAACTACTGCAACACCATGTCTGAAGAATGCCAGCAGAAGAGCCAAGTATGAGAACAATCTTTCTATACCTTGGGTTATCCATTTTCAGCATTTCAGCCTCTAACAACAGAGCAAATATTTTCAACACCAGGAGTCAAGAAGATTTAAAACTTCCAGTAAGCCCACTTAAACTTCAAGTAGAGATCATTTCAAGTGACAGATGATGCTTTAAATTCTTTCTTATTTTATTTGCACCAACTGTCCCTAGCTCACCATCAGCTAGAGCTTGCTAAAGCCTGCAGCTGATATTCTTTGAAATTTTCTCAGAAAGCAGAGTAAAGCTTACCAAGGGGCCCCCAACACATGTTAATTTAAAAGCAGAATGATATGACGTTAATAGATTACTTCCTGTAGCAATAGCCTCTTCATTTGTTTGTTTGTTTGTTAGTTAGTATGTTTGTTTGTTTGGGGGGGCGTGTTCTTTGTTTCAGTTTCCAAACAGTGCGAGATGATGGCGGACAACAAACATCATGCCCTAACAGTCACTTAGTAGCAGTAATCTCCTGCCAGAAGAGACCAATCCTTTTTTTGGAGCCATACAGCACTGTCTCACAGGTTGGTGTGGAGGAAATCAGGAACAGAGGACATCAAAACTGAACACAAGTCAAAAATAAAGTAGGCTGTAGAAGCAACATATGAACATTTCAAACTGGTGAGAATCTGGGAAATTATTTTTCCTACGGTAAAAAGGACAGCCTTCATGTTTTTCTATCAATTTTTGGCTCATCTCTCTCATGATTGGAATGACATAGGGATTAGGATGTCTGAAAGAGTTGTGGAGGGCTGAGAGCACATGGTTACTCTGGTAATGCAAAGGAAAGCCATAGGCAGCCCATCAGCTTTGGATGGCTGTCAGTCAGAGGAGACAGATGTGTGCCAGGACAGGTATATTGGGCAGGACAGAGCTGAGGACATTGGGCTGAGCTGACCAGTTCAGGGGGGTAATTAAAGCCCCCTTTGTGAGGTGTTGAGCAGGAAAGGAGTGAAGGCCATATTTTACATCAACTAAACATTTTGGTATTCTGGTAGACATGTGGTCTTGTTTCTATAAATCACACCTGGATGCAAACTGAAACAGTAAAGAAAACCAATCAAACTGTTAAGGCAGGGCATTTTAATGGCATTTAGCATAACTCATGCAAATACCCTCAGTGCTGTGCCTTGGTGCTGTGTTGGAGCAGGAACACCAGACACAGGAGCTGCCAGAAGTACTTTTGGCCCAGGAGCGGGTGTCACTGCTTGGCTCCATCAGCAGTAACCGTGTGCAGCTTTACCAGCCAGACCTGGAGAAGCCAGGAGCCCTTTGGAGAGACAAAGGAAAATGCCTCTCAAATTCCTCTAGATGGCACAGCACTTAGACAAATCTGAGAATGAACATGCTTGGCAGACAGCAGGAGCCAGCCAGCCTCCACTAGTCTCCTGAGAATGGCTTTTCCTGTGGAATTGTGGCTAATTGTTCTAATTCCACTGTTAGGATGGAGCTCCTTTTTAAAGCAAGGTAGGCTTTTGCGCCCAAAGTCTTGCCTTCCCCATCAGCCTCCCCAGGCACCTGGACATTGTGCTGTCAGCTCTGGGCACTCGTGGAGGGATGGAGAACATCCCACTGGATGCCTTGTGTAAGATATGAAAAAGATAAAGACAGAATTTTTGAGCAGTGTCTCATTCTTCTTACTCTGCTATGCTCAGGATTCAGCAATGAGCTGCTATTCAGTTGAATCCCTTGCTCTCTAATATAGTTTTCCTGAGGCCACTGAGTGGCATTGCTGTCCTGTAACAGTAGTCCTGAGAGAGGCACACAGAATGGTTCCTACAGAGCTACAAGCCAGGTTGCTCCTTGGGTCACTAGAGGGAAGCAGTCAGACAAAGCACATCCAGCTTTCAGTAACATGACCTCTCCAGTGCCAAGTTCACTTGCAGTGGTTTGCTTATCTGTTGAGTTTCATCTCTTTCTTCTGACACTTCTGTCTCATTTTTAGGAGTGGATCATGAATTGCTCCAACTCTCACCTTGTGAGGACAGAAGAGCTGTGATTCTTTTAATCTCAGCTGAGCATGGATCCTGGCTCCAGAATTGCTTGGATTTATTACTAACCCTGGCTGGCACCTCTGTCACTCAATTCCAGTGAGCAAGCAACTTCTTTTATATCCTAGAAAAGTCAGAGGGACTGAATCCTAATTAAGCAGTTAGCAATTATATATTTGCCCCCAGCAAACTCCCCACCGGGTTATCTGCCTCCCAAATATTCTGTTTGCAGTTAAAAACACAGCAGTCTTGGGGAAGGATCTAGTTCATACAATAAATGGACTAAATTATGCCCACACTGATATGGAGCACAGGAGATTTACAGAAGGCTGATCAAATTGAGATATACACCAAATGGGAAAGTACATTTCCCTTGACCACACAGTGCTCATCAAAAGATAACGAATATGCAAATGACTTTTGACATGCACAGAAAGTTGTAGGCCTAGCTTGCACTAGCTATACTCAAGCAGGTTTTCCCCCTCAAAGTCACCTTGGTCACTTTGTTGGGCTGGGAGCCTGTATAAATATAAATGAGCAAAGTGTTCTTAAGCAAGGCCACTGCTATTTTTTAACATGCAAAATGTTATAGATCATTTCTAGAACACCTTGCGTGAAGCACATAGGGGATCTTAATGTGGAATATTTTTAGATGTAATATTTCTCAAGGCACAATAAATCTGGAATAAAAACCAAGCAGAGGTTGATAATTTGTGATTGCTCTGGCTTCCTTGTGAGTGGAAGCTTCTTAAAGCAGAGAGCCTCTTTATGTGTGAGCTGAAGTGTGAACCAAGATCGTCGTGCTGATTGTTTCTGGTTTACACTGTTCACTTATGTTGCACTAGACGTGCTGCTATACAAGCACAAAGAAAATAAAGAAATGCATGATAGGCAGGAGGAGAGTGAATAACCAAAGAGTCTGTTCAGTTTGAGTGGCTGAAGTGTTTTATTGCACCTCTCTCTGGGTCAAAATCATATTACCATTTGTGCTTACAGCTTGTAAGCTAAAGGAGAGTCATGCATTTTCCTGTATGGTCTATTGCTCTCTGGTTGCAGAGAGCCCCATCTGCTACAGCTTTTTTCCTTACACTACATAATGATGGTGTATTAATAATCAGAAAGCAGCTATGAGCCGTCACTCCAGGCATCACCTGTTTTCAATGACGTATAGGGAGATTTCGTATAAAATGAGTAATTTAAATGCTGATCTTCTTTGTGCTCTGCAGCCATCAAAGTTCCTTCTCTTTGACCTTCTTTCTCAAGGTGGTTAAAAAAAAAAAAAAAAAGACGATCTTCCAGTACTTAAAGGGGGCTTATTAAAAAGAGGAAGATTGACTTTTTACATGGGCAGACAGTGCTAAGTCAAGGAGGAATGATTTCAGACTAGAAGGGAAGAGATTTAGATTAAATGTTGGGAAGAAATTCATTACTGTGACAGTGGTGAGACTGGAACAGGTTGCCCAGAGAAGCTGTGGATGCCCCATCCCTGGAAGTGTTCAAGGCCCGGTCAGAGGGCTTTGAGAAACCCTGTCTAGTGGAAGGTGTCCTTGCGCATGGCAGCAGGGTTGGAACCAGATGATCTTTAAGGTCCCTTCCAGACCAAACCATTCTATGATTCTGTGATCTCTGCATCAGGATTTTCAGCAAAACTGCATCAGCCTTATTAGCAGCAGAGAAGTTTTCAAAGAAAAGCATATGTGTTTGCAAAGTTTAACTATGTCATCCTCCTGTTGTGTACACTTCTGCTTTCTGTACAGTATCCCTAGTAATTCTGAGAATTGAGGAACATCATGAATTCACCTGCACAATTTGTTTTGCATCCATAATTGCCCAGATTGCATGTATGAAGTTGGTCCTATGGCTTTGGAGAGTTCAGCCTGCCACCTCTCTGGGCTATTAGAGGGACTCAGGGATTTCAAAACAACACTACCATAGAAAGCTTTGCACCTGTTATTGCTTTAAGTAACAGCTCAAATCACCCAGGCAGGCCAGCAAAGACTGAAGCAGCCATGTCATGGACTGAATCAGCCCATGTCAGGCTCTGGTGAGCAAACAGATGGTTTTCAAGCCTCATTTATCCCTACTTTATGCTAGTCTTCCACTGTGCACAGCTCAGAGAGATCATACTGCTGGGGCTCAGTGGTTTTATTTAGAAGGAGCTAATCACAGTGGCACAGCACTGAGTCTCCCCTCTCTGCCTCCACTCCAAAGGGAGTGGGCATCAAGAGTGCTCGGTACCTGTCAGGGTTAAGTCATTAATGCCATTTACCTGGCAGAGCTAAGTCACTAATGCATGTGCAAACAGTGGAAAGGGAAACAAGACGGACATACACGTGCTGCTTTGGCATAATTTTGACTAGAAAGAAAGTGATGCTAAACTGCTGAAAATGTTACTAGCAAAGCAGTTGGGGCAGGGAGAGTGTATTTTATGTATTGCCTCATTCTTGCCTGGTCCTTAGCAGTACCATAATAAAATGGATGAATAATTAAAACTATGTCTCAATACACATTTATAATTTAAATCCTATGTTAATCCTAACAGTACAGTTTCTTGTACCTGAGAGGAAAGGGAGAAAAAACCCAACCCTGGCTCCAAGCTCAGAAAGGTGATTAACAGCTGGTCTCCATGGAGTCTTTATCACAAAATCAATAGAAATCAGTTCTGATTTGCCTTGTTCTTCTTTACTTTGTACTGCTTTCACTGTTTATAGAAATGTTTGTAGGTTTGGCTGTTGGACTCTCACTGGAAAAATGAGGCTAAGAGTGTTGTGTTGACTGAAGGGCACGGAATGAGGTAAGTTGGCTTTGTTCAGAGAGGTTCTGACAAATCTTAATTTCAGGATTTCAACCTACCTGCACTTTCCTCAGCTTCCTATGGCAAGTTGCCATTTTTATCTTCCTTGTGCCATTACAGAAGTCATATCAGAATTCTGACTTTCCATTGATTTTATACTCAATAATACAACTTGACACTTTTTTTCTTTTAAGACTACTGTGGCAGCAGCTGTCCTAAACACAAGAAGATTTAGGAATAAAACTAGTGGTAAAGTGGAAGATGGAGCTTTTTCTATAGCTGTGCACGCAGACTAGGCTCCC
The DNA here is from genome assembly GCA_013400415.1 of Scytalopus superciliaris. Classification (NCBI taxonomy): domain Eukaryota; kingdom Metazoa; phylum Chordata; class Aves; order Passeriformes; family Rhinocryptidae; genus Scytalopus; species Scytalopus superciliaris. The sequence goes on from VXBX01009030.1 coordinate 929,557, forward strand.
TCTAGGATCATCTGGAAAGGCTTTAGAAACCTGGAGTGAGTTTAAAGAATCACAAATAATTAAACTTAATAATCATGTAGATAAATGTACATGTTTTATCAAAATGAGAAAGGGCAGATGGACATTTATTGAAATGAGGATATTCTTGCAAGGGAGGAATTGCACAAGAAAGTTAACAGACTCTCTGTCAAATGGGTGTTTAAACCACATCAGCTGGTCTTCTAGAAGTCTTATCATGGATAACACAAAAGCTGTTTGGCTTGATGCAAAACTCTCTGGATAGCACCCTGGCCAGTGTTATGGAGGAGGTTAAACTAGATGCATACAGTGTTTTCTTCTGACCTTAAATTGTGTGAACATTTGATCTTCCAGCTGCCTGGTATGGTCAGGGTGGATTGCACTTGCTTTTAAAGTATCTTCAGAAAAAACAGGACTCCGTCTCAGAGTCCAGAGAGTCCACAGAGGACTCAGAATTAAGTCTGACTTTCCATTCCTTTCCAGATCAGCTAATGATCTGGATCTTGTTCCCCTTCTCTCAACCCTTTTCTTGGCTTTTCTCATTTACCCTGACCTTCAGAGTGTAATAAGAAGGGACTTGAAAGTGGAATATGTTCCCTTATCTGTTGGCTGTATCATAAGAGAGCGGAGCTGCCTGGGAACACAGGCTTTATGGGGCACCAGGGTGTTACATATTTATTACATAACATGCAACCTACACACCACAAAGGCCTTCTTTCCTTCCTGTCCGCCTTTCCACCTTTTTTTCAACCCTAATAAACTTGCTCAGCTACAACCAGGAAAACTGGAACTTAAAGCAAGCCTTGCTGCTCTTTGTGTTATTGGTAGGGAACAAACTGTTGTCAATTACAAAGCAGAAGGATATCAGGAGGACCTTTTTTTCTCATATGCAGTGTACAGAGCAGAGGATTTTTTTTCCTATGGATCCTGTATGGGTTTTTCCCCTTACTGTTTGCAACAAAATGGGAAAATAAGATTAAAAATTCAATATTGAATGGGAACGAGCCATTTAGATTATACTTGGTTTAGTAGTGCTTCGGGTTTACTTTACCAATATAACCTTTCCAGACATTATCCCCTTCTGGTATGATAAATAAATATTGTCTTTAAAATAGAAGCCTTACATCACTGCATACGTAATAGGTCTGAAAACATGGACACTTTGTAATCACCATAAATAACATACAGTCATTACAGGTACTGAGCTGCCTGTCAAGTTGTGAGCTTTCACGGGAGAGAAAGATGAAGAGTGAGATGAAGAGTGAGAACTTGTTGACCCACACCCCATCTGTAAAAGCACCATCTCCATGGACTGTGAGGAAATGGAAGTTCTCCAAAAGAAATGTCAAATTTTTCTTTGAAGTTCATTTACTTCTCAATCTTCTTTCTGTTCTCTAAACAAACAAACAAACAAACAAACAAACAAACAAACAAACAAACAAACNACTGAGCTGCCTGTCAAGTTGTGAGCTTTCACGGGAGAGAAAGATGAAGAGTGAGATGAAGAGTGAGAACTTGTTGACCCACACCCCATCTGTAAAAGCACCATCTCCATGGACTGTGAGGAAATGGAAGTTCTCCAAAAGAAATGTCAAATTTTTCTTTGAAATTCATTTACTTCTCAATCTTCTTTCTGTTCTCTAAACAAACAAACAAACAAACAAATAAAATCATTCCAGAAACAATAGAGAAAGCAAATGCACCTGTTTCTAGACATATTTTTAGTTTCTGGAGGACAATAACTGCAGCTAATCTAAACCGGGCACAAATAAGGACTTCTGGGTCAGAGTCCAGTCTGCCACCAAACTAGAGAGCACTGGAAGCTGGGACTAAGACTCACTGGAACAAATGAGTGCTCTCCTTTTACCACTTACCCTTGATTCCAGGGGTTTCCATTGCAGCACTGTCAGTCAGGGGGGTTAATTTTGAGACGTAGAAAATATGACCAAATTAGATCACATCCCTTCTAAAGCAAATTAAAAAAATACTTAAATAATTCAGTGCAACACAATTCAGTTCTCACAATGCAAAAAAAGGAGTTTAAATGACCATTTCTCTTTCATCTCTGTAAATCATGGAGGATTTTTCATAAGTTCAAGCATACAATTCTGCAAGATCTGCTTTTCTGTGCTCTCAGATGACTCCTTAGCTCCTAATAACAAACAAGTGTTTCTCACAGCATTACAGGTACAATCGCCGGCGGCTGTGGCCGTGTGGGTAAAGCCGCCGCCCCTGGATCCGTGCTCCTTCTCGGAAGGACGCCGGTTCGAGTCCTGCGGGTCTCGCTCTGCCAACTTCGTCCGGGCTTGCCCCGGCCAAGGCTTAGAGTGTCCCAGGGCTAAAGGGGGTGGGGCCAGTTCCGCGCACGCTGAGCTCCACGTAATAAATCCATTCGCGCAGGCATAAAAAGCATCGTCGTTCGCAACGGCTAGCCACACACACACACACACACACAGGTACAATCTCAGAACAGTCACAACCCTCTGTTCTGTACCACAAGTACCTTTGACTAAGCAGGTGACTTCTAAAGGTGCTGAGTATACAGCCAAGTTTTCTCAATTTGCTGGCCAAACTGGCAAATTACTATTGAAATGGAAGAATATTAGCAAGAAATGCAACCTGACAAAAAGACTGAGCCTAGTGATCTGCAGATCTCACATGCAAAGAAAAGGTTTTTTATATTTATTCTTGCTTACTGCAATGGGGAGCTACTGTCTATACATTAACTTTATGAATTAATAAAATGAATTTTCATGTCATGGAAATGATGTCTTCTTTTGTGCTGAAATTACTCTCTCTACTGTTTTCTTAGTGCAATACTCATTTGTGTTCTGTTTCACATCAAGCTCTAAGCAAAGGCTCCTTTGGAAAAGGCAGGTCATTTATTCTTCCAATCTGGGTTTTTATGTAGAAAGAGGGGTTGGATTTTCAGTGTGTAGCTGCTTGTTGACTTATTAATTCAGCACATCTGTGGTGGATACCTGGTCTAGAATCAGCTCTACTGCGTTGACCTGAATTGTTTCACATATGAAGTCTGCACTTCAATCAATTCCATGCATGGCTTTGGATCCATTAAACACTAGACATGAGATGAGATTAAAGCTGGTAAAGGACAGCGTACTGTAGTAGTTGTTACTTTTCTAGCAACAGCTGGGTGAATTATAAAAGCAATGTGAAATTAGATGGAACAGCAGCAAAGAAAGGCAAAACACACATTTTATCTATTGGCTTCCTCTCAAGATTTTCCAAGAATAACTTTAAAAGCAACCTTTACTTTTTTCTTGTGTAAAGGAGCTCACACGAGAGCCTAGGGGAAACCAACAGTCTAATTAAGGCATAATTTTCCTCATTTAGTTAAACAGTTGTGTCTGGCTATGAGACTGTTTTATTTTAAACTAGTTTGGCTGTAATGAATTAAGACTAATTTTGAAGGAACTATCAATTGCAAATCAGATTTAAAAATGCCACAACTACATGTAAAATCTCAAACCAGTTTAAACTCATTTAGCTGCCATTTCTACAGCTATGGCATCAAGGATCAT